>JAECUM010011175.1:0-76593 GCA_016617855.1 Megalonaias nervosa | reverse complement strand
AGCTAAAAATTATCTCGATCTTGCTGAAGAATACGATACTGACGATACTGTAACAGAGTTCGAATACGTCGAATATCTCGATGAAAACTCGAACGAACCAAATAAAACCGATGTTAGGACTTTTAATACACGTGACGAGGACATGTTTCTACTTCCGCATAAGGCAGTGCTAGAAGTGCGTGGTCAAATATTAACTGAGATAGGTGGTGATATTGCAGCTGGTGCAGAAATTGCTCTTGTCAATAACGGTTGGAGCTTATTTAAAAGTGCACGATACCAACTAGCCAATCAAACCGTGGAAGATATTTCAATGCACTTACCCATAGCAAGTACAATACTAAACATCGTTTCGTTTAGCGATGATTATTCCAGATCAGTTGCCACAAACATGATGTGGTTTAAAGATACCTCACTCGGGACAGCTGTTTCGAGCGAGTTTCGTACAGGTGCTGGTGTTCCTGCTCCAGATAACAATAATCTAATCGACAATCCCGCTGGTAATACAGCTGCTAATATTGGAGACGCGATAAGATTAGCCGTTACAAATATAAGACGACAGCAATATAACGAAGGATTTGCCAAACGAAAAGCATTTGCTGCAGAATCTAAACAAATAACGATGATGCTTCCGTTAAGTACAATATTTGGATTTTGTCGTGATTACAACAAAGTGTTTCGAGGAATAAAACATACGCTTATTTTAGATCGAGCTGATCGAAGCGATTGTATAATGCATGCCGATGGGGTGGTTGAAGGACAGTTTGCTATTACAAGATTAGCGCTATGGATGCATCGAGTTGTCCCTTCTGTGGCTAAAACGATGGAACTCGAATCATTATTGACCAATTGGACAAAAAAGATACATTTCCAGCAAAACAAAATTTATCAAACAGCAATTCCTAACGCAACTGATTACACATGGCGTGTTACAACCACGCCCAGCGAACAACTACCTCGACAGTTGTTCGTCGTATTTCAACGACAGGTACGTCATAATGATCAAGAAATGAACAACTCCGTATTTGATAACCCTGATGTCAGACGAATATTTGTTAGAGTAAATTCTAAACAATATCCCGAACGTGCAATCGAATGCAATTTTGCTGACGATGAAACCAAAAACATATCTCGACCGTATATGTATCTTATAGAAGTAATACAAAAATATCAAGACTCGGACAGTGGATCTCAAATATCAGTAGAAGAGTTTCGATCGCTATATCCTATCTTTTATTTCGACATATCGAAACATTCCGAACGAGCTATCGGATCAACTGCTGACATTGAGGTCACCTGGACACTTGGCGCACTGCCAGCCGAACAGTATAACGTATATGCTCTAGTTGCCAGTGATAGATTCTTGACAATTGACGCGCCCAAAGGAAGAATGACTGTACAAGTTTAGTCTAATAATCTTGATATAAAACAATGAAAACCAAGTACACAACTAGAGAAATATACCTAACATCCGGGCAAGTTGAAAAATTATCAGCAGCTGTTGCTAAACGCAGCTCTGTTTCTTTGATGATATCCCCGGAGATTTTGTCTCCGACGACAGAAGTCGCTGAGACTTCGAATAAAACTGCGTTGAAAGTAATGCTAACGCAACAACAAATCAATAAACTTGATAGAGGAAAACCCTTTGTCCTTAAACTATCTGTTTCACAAATAACAGCAATGTCAAAACAAGGTGGATTTTTTGGACCAGCACTATCCGTATTAGTTAGCACAATACTACCGAAAATTTTGCCAGTGCTTGGTACACTTGGACTAGCAGCTGCGTCAGGGGCAGTATCTGGCGCAACGGAAAAAGCAGTTGAGGGTCGTGGAATCAAACAAATCTATCGTTAACGACTCACGTCGTCGACTTTGTCACTCAGTTTTGTGTAACAATATAAAATAAATGCCACAACGAAAAACAAAATCGTCGAAAAAAAAGAAAACAACAAAACGTCGAAGAACAAAACAAGGAGGATTTATTCCAATAGCTCCTCTGTTAGCGGGATTAGCGGGAAGTCTTCTTCCAAACCTATTAGGAATCGGACGTGGAATGACCCTACCAGGGACCAGACGCTATTGAGCAATTTTGATATCATCGAAAAATTAAATGACGTTGTCGGATTTCGCGGAGTATTTTCTAAGGACGAACTCGATGACGTACCAGCAGGTGGTTCGTGCGTTGTAAATATAGAAAGCTTCAATG
This sequence comes from Megalonaias nervosa, assembly GCA_016617855.1. Classification (NCBI taxonomy): domain Eukaryota; kingdom Metazoa; phylum Mollusca; class Bivalvia; order Unionida; family Unionidae; genus Megalonaias; species Megalonaias nervosa. Next base: position 74,390 of record JAECUM010011175.1, on the reverse strand, counting down.
ATGGCTCCGGCACTCACTGGGTTGCTGTCTGCGATAATAATTATTTTGATTCGTTTGGACTTCCTCCGAGTGATCTTATAAAAAAATATATTTTTAAAAAATTTAAAAAAAATAAATTATTCGTCTAATCAACTACAGCCGATTGGAACATCAGCTTGTGGTTATTATTGTATAATGTTTGTCCGACAGATGTCCCGGAGTGAGAACTCCGGAGATCCTGATCTTTTAAAGTTTATTTTACAGTTTGACAAGCAACCTTCTCACGCAAATGATGAGATGGCAATTAATTTTTATAAAGCTTACTAGTAATTTTATCTAAACTTGTAAGTATATACAATGTCAACATACTGTCTCAAATGTAAACCTAAAACAGAAAATAAGGATGAGACGACGGAAAAAACAAAAAATAATAGAATGATGTTAAAAAGTATTTGTGTTATTTGTGGTAGAAAGAAAAGTATGTTTTTGAAATCGACAACTGGATCTGGAATGTGTCCCGACAGAGTTATCTTGATTGATGATTAATCTTATGAAACATAATAAAATAAAATGAAATGCAACTGTGATTGTGACAAAGATCTTTGTATCGAACAAGATAAAATCGTCACGTACTGTAAATCATGCAATCGCCGTGAGGTAATTGGCAGAGGAATTGACATTCACAAAATTATTGGCAAATTGCCAAAACAAAAGGAGGTTGGACATTGCCAGGCCGTAGGTATACTGGACCTTATAATCCTCTTGATAAACAACTAGATGAAAATGATAATCCGCTGCCAGGACAAGAACCTTACAATCAAGTTGATGCAATAGCAATGCGTCACGATATCTGTTACCGGGACAACGAGCAAGATAAGGCTGGTTGTGATAAAGTAATGTTAGACGAACTTCGTGATATGGAGCCAACAAATATACGAGAACGTTTTGATAGAAGACTGGTACAGGGTTTTATTGGAGCAAAATATAAATTAGGACTCGGAAAGGAATTGTATGACGATCTCGAGCCAAACTACACAAACCTAAAAAAAAAAGTTTACGCGACGTAAAGTTGTCGCAAATGCAGTTGATGATATCTGGGCGATAGATCTAGTAGATGTGTCAAATCTAGCTCAGTTTAATGATAATAAGAAGTACTTGTTTAACGTTGTAGATGTTTTTAGTAAATATGCTTTTAGTGTTCCAGTTTTAGACAGGACAGGAACGTCGATAACTGATGCGTTAAAACAAATAATAACAAGTACAGAAAGAAAACCAAATAAAATCTGGACCGATCACAGAGCGGAATTTTTCAATAAAATGTTCAAGCAGTTTCTAGAACAAAATAATATCAAAAAGTATGTTACAGGAAACGAAGGTAAAAGCGTTGTCGTCGAGCGATTTAATCGCACGCTAAACGAAAAAATACACAAATATTTGACAGCTAAAAATACAAACAGGTATATTGATGATCTTCCTCAGATAGTTGACAAGTACAATAACACAAAACATCGAACCACTAAACTATCGCCAAACGACGCAATTAAAAATCCGATTCTTGCAAATGAAAAACATGTATCGCAGACATAAATTTGAGGTAGGTGATCGGGTTCGGATTTCTTTGACGAAAAAAACATTTGAAAAAGGATTTACTCCAAACTGGACTGAAGAAGTGTTTGTAGTTGATAAAGTACTTTTAACAATACCTGTAACATACGCGCTAAAAGATCTGGCAGGGGAACCGATCATTGGTAGTTTTTATGAACAAGAACTTCAGAAAACTGAGCAAGATGTTTTCGTTATCGAAAAAGTGATTAGGAGAAAAGGCAATAAAAGTTTAGTTAAGTGGCGTGGGTATAGCGATAAATTTAATAGCTGGGTACCAACTAAGTCGATCCAATAACGTTTTTATAAATTTGTTCGTATTTCACAAGCACAGATTTACATTTGATAGTTTTACATAACGAAATTAAATGTAATTTTCTTTCATTATCGACTGGCATTAAATTAAATATCTTAGCAAAAATAAAATCGTATTTTATACTCCTTCGCTGGCCAGTTATTTTTAGATTTAAATACGGCCTGATAAGCTCCCAAAATATCTGTTGTTCGGCAACAGTAAAATTAAATTTTATTATTTTTTTGGCAATGTGATACTTAACATTATATCGTCCAGTTGTTGGTCTGCTGTACTTTTCTCTGTCAGCGACAACGACTATTTCATCGCCATCATCAGATTCGTTGTTGTACAAAATATCATCTTCGCTATAACTAGCAGATTTGTCTATTATATCGGTAGAGATTTTAACATTGTCTGCTACTTTATCGTCAGCGACTTTATCGCTAGTGATTTTAACATTGTCTGCGATTGTATCTTCCACATATATTTCAGCAAGTCGTTTCATCAAGTTCATATTATAATATACTTTTATCTAATTTATTGTTATAAGATATGACTAACGAGGTAAAATATCATCAAAAGGTTAATATATTAAATTACAAGGAACTAGCCGAAGCGGTAAGAAAATGTCTGTCGGGTTATAGTGCATATTTCGTTGACGTTATTGTTACGCAAGGTGATTCTCATAAAATATTACTAACAGCAGCAGAAAAAAATAAACTTAATGAAAATGCTTTTATAACATTAAAATTTGATCGCGACGATATTATGGCATTTGCACATAGCTGTCTTACTAAGACAGAATTACGAAATATTATTAATCATCATATCTAAAAACAATCCTGGCATCGTATTCGATTGAAAAAGCTGATCCTGTTATTCTATCAGCAACAAATTTTACTGCCTCAGGATTTATCTTATAGTGTTTTGCCGCAGATGAAATCGATTTAAATTTGATTTCCTCATCTGTTTCGAGATTCAACGAAACAACAGGTTTTGCAGGATATCTAAAATTAATACCACCACCTCGTCCTTTTCTCACATTTTCCTGCTGGGTAACTATTTCCAAATTTTCTATTCGATTATCAGTTTTTACGTTATTGATGTGATTAATCACAAGACCATCGGGTATAGGTCCGTTAAACGTCTCATAAACAAAACGATGACTAAGATAACTAACTTGATCGGTTAGTGTTCCTCTGACACCTACTACGAGATACCTCATATTATTCATAAAACCAACAACATTTTTAGTTTTTCTATTTCTAATAATACCGCGATCGTTAGCCTCGTATAAATCAAAGACCGGGTGCGGCTGAAACTCGTTTTGTAAAGATAAGTGTTCAATATTGTCATCAGTAATCGAGCCATTTACTCGATAGACTTGCTGCCCTTCTGGAATATCCTCGCAGAACAAAGTATAAATAAAATCTTTTCGAAACATTTTAGTCATATCTGTGTCATCACCTTTCACTGAAATTATCATTCCAGCTAATGTTGGTTTTCCTATAGATTTTTTAGATTTTATGTTAATAACCGAACCTAATGCATTTCCAGCGTATAGGTTATACTTCGGATGAACGTAATAATACTCTTGCTTCTCTGCTGTCAATCGAATGTATCTCAGATTTTGTGACATTATATTATAAGGATTTTTATATCTCTAATTGTTTTTTACGTAATTTGTAATTAAATATAAAAAATACTATATATAACAATGTTAAAATTGCGAGATATTGCCAAGAAGAGTCTTATGGGAGAACCTGAAAAAATAGCAACTGCCTTTACGGGATTCGACAACAGTTATCGGTTTGATAAACAAATTGTACTGGTAAATTTTACTGCAACAAATCTTTACCACCTGCTAGAGCCAACCGTAAAACGTGAACTTGAAAAACATAATAGCATAAGACTATTGGTGCAATATCACGTTATATTTTCAAAGCTACTTGTGACAGAGGGATCGACTGACAAAGAAATCGCAGACCCTTACATCAACGCAAAATCGAGGCGTGTTTTGCTCGGGACTGATCTTTTGTCACTGGCTAATGAAATACACCAAGACATTTGGAAAAAGATAGAAGAATTTACCGAATTGGATTCGGGTTGGAAGTTTGAAATGATCAAGGAAATTTTATTTCACACAATAAAATATAACGTATTACGCGGTAGTTCATATATTGACCTGCCACCAAAAATAAAAAATAAAAAATGCTGCATAAACGTAAAGAACGTTGATAACAGATGTTTTCAGTGGGCTATTCTTTCTGCGCTATTTCCAGCAGAAAAACACGCTGATCGTGTTGACAAGTATATTAGTCACGTGTCAAGATTAAATTTTAAAGGCATTGACTTTCCAGTTGCAGAAAATCAAATACCAAGGTTTGAAAAGCAAAATAATGTTTCGATCAACGTTTTCGGACTAGACGAAAAAGAAAACGTCTATCCAAGATATATTTCAGAAAAAGCTTCCCAATCGACTATAAACTTACTGTTTTATAAAAATCATTACGTTTGGATTAAAAACTTTAATGGACTAGTTGGTGAACAGTATAATAAACGAAAGAAGAAAACGTTCTTTTGTTATCGCTGCTTGCACGGTTGTAATGACAATGAAACATTACAAAAACATTTGCAGTACTGTAGTGACGTACAACGAATAACGATGCCGTCTAAAAAAGATAGTTTATTACAGTTTGTCCATCACAATCACAAACTAAAAATTCCTTTCGTCATATACGCTGATTTCGAATGCTTACTTCAGCCTGTACTTGGCGTAGAAAATAATCCTAACCAATCGAGCACAAGGAAAACTCAAAATCATGTTCCGTGCGGAGTAGCGTATAAGATAGTTTGTTGTGCTGATTCGAGATTATCCAAACCAATCAAATTATATCGTGGTAGAAATCCGGCTGTCTGGCTTCTCAAGCGGTTGATTAGCGAAGTTGATAATATATTTTATCGTTTGAAAAGAGTAACTCCAATGATAAAACTGACATCTCAGGAAGAATCTGATCACGAGCAAGCAAAAATTTGTCATATTTGTGAAAAAGCTTTTGACGATAACAAAAAAGTACATGACCATTGCCATTTGACCGGACAGTATCGCGGAGCGGATCATGATCAATGTAATTTAAAATTTCATGCTCCAGATTTTATTCCAGTTATTCTTCACAACTTTCGAGGATATGATAGCCACATTATCGTAGAAGCTTTTGGCGATCCTGACGTAAAATCTCGCTTAAAACTCGATAACGTAATCAAATGCATTCCAAATAATTTCGAAAAGTATATGTCAGTTACGCTAGGTAAGTTGCGTTTTATTGACAGCCTGCAGTTTATGGCAGCATCATTGGATGAGCTGGTGAAAGGTTGTAGCGAGTTTGATAACCTAAAAGGCTGTTTTGGAGATAAATTTAATCTACTGACCAAAAAAGGAGTATTTCCGTACGAGTATCTCGATGATTGGAGTAAATTTGATGAAACTTCGCTACCTGACAAGGACAAATTTTACTCACAACTTAAAAATGAAAATATACCCGATGATGATTACAAATATGCACAAGATATCTGGAAAGAATTTGATTGTAAGACGTTTGGAGATTATCATGATTTGTATCTAAAAACTGACGTCTTATTGCTGGCGGACGTATTTGAAAGTTTTCGAAAAGTGAGCTATAACAATTATGGACTAGATCCTTGCTGGTATTATTCTGCTCCCGGGCTATCGTGGGACGCATTGTTAAAGTTTAGTAAAGTAAGGTTAGAATTACTGACTGACGTTGATATGTTCAATTTTATCGAGAAAGATATTCGAGGCGGTATTAGCGTGATAACAAAAAAGTATGCGGAAGCAAACAACAAATACTTAAAAGAGTATAATCCTAATCTTCCTTCGAAGTATATAATTTATCTAGATTGTAATAATTTGTACGGTTATTCTATGGCAGAACCAATGCCTTTTGGTGGATTTCGTTGGATCACGGCTGAGCAATTTCTATCAGAGACAGAAAAAAAGATACCCGACGATGTTTCGTACTTCGTTGAAGTTGATCTCGATTATCCAACTTCGCTACACAATTTACACAACGATTATCCCTTCTGTGCAGAATCGATGATAATAGATTATAGTACGTTATCTCAAGAACAACAAGCGTTAGCATCACCAAGACAAAATTATATGGTCAAAAAACTAGTACCAAATTTACTCGATAAGAAAAATTATGTTTTACATTACAAAGTTTTAAAACAAGCAGTAGATGCTGGTCTTGTGTTGAGAAAAGTTCATCGTGTACTAAAATTTAATCAGTCACCTTGGATGAGAGGTTATATTAACTCGAACACTTCTAGAAGAGCTGTAGCGAGAACCGATTTTGAGAAAAACTTCTTTAAGCTTATGAACAATTCCGTTTTTGGTAAGACGATGGAAAATATTAGGAAACGCGTAAATATCGAGCTAGTTAATGATATCAATCGCAGAAACAAACTTGTGTCAGACGATGATTTTGTTAGCATGAAAATTTTTAATGAAAATCTTGTCGCGATACAAAGAAGAAAAACAAATCTAAAACTAAACAAGCCGATTTACGTTGGAGCTTCCGTGTTAGATTTATCAAAATGGCTGATGTACGATTCTCATTACAATTTTGTTAAAAATCAATGGCCGTCCAGTAGACTATTGTTTACTGATACCGACTCGCTCGTGTATGAAATCGAATGTGAGGGCGTCTATCAGGATATATATGATAATCGACATCTGTTTGATCTTTCCGATTACCCTCGTGACAGTAAATTTCATGACGACACAAATAAAAAGGTTATTGGTAAGTTCAAAGATGAAATGAACTCGAGCACCATCAAATATTTTATTGGATTACGCAGTAAAATGTACGCGGTATTGCTAGATAATAATGAAATAACGAAAAAGGCAAAAGGTCTACCTCGCGATTTTGTTAAAAAGTTTATGAAATTTGATGATTACAAGTACGCGCTTGATGGCGGTGTTAGTTTTATAAGAGCAATGGCTATTCGAACGAATCATCATAAACTTGAAACAGATGTCATTATCAAACGCGGATTGAGTAATTTTGATGACAAACGTTATTACGAAAATGGAGTAGATACATTTGCACTTGGTTATTGTTTTGATGATATATCTATACTCGATATTATATTCGATGACTAAGGTATGAAATTTTATCTAAACTTTAGAAATAATGTTTGAAAGTTTAACAGTGACAAATAGTTACAATAGCAAGATCAAATATCTAATGATGAACGGCAAACAGTTGACAGTTGAAATTAATAATGAAACATCAGGTATATGTTTTACCGCAGTTCGAGACAAGCTAAAACTTTCTCTTACCAGATCTGATGACAGCGAGTATTTCAATTACCTCGAACAATTGAGCCAGACGTTGTTAGCGGAATTTAAAAACCTTCACAATCCGATCAGCCAACAAAATATACTAAACTTACAATCGATCTTGATCGATCAAAAGTATATTTTATCGACAAAAAATATCCTCTTAACAAATTGCAAATAAAAGATTTATTTGAGTCTCGTCGCTGTGTGAGCGGTAAAGTAAAGTTTAGTCTCTACTATCGTGATGATGAAATATTTCTAATATCAACAGTAGAAACATTGATAATTGGTAATGAGGTATAAACAATATATGAAAAACGTCACTTACTTGATTCCGCTCGGTGAAGACGTCCTCTTGAAAGTGCCTCAGAAGGAAATTTTACCTGCCTTATATACTAATAGATCTGCGTGGGCGTTTTTCTAGAAATTCCATGTGATTATGACAGTCTAGAAATTCCATGATTATGAGTCATTTTGCGTGGGCGTTTTCTGGAATGTTCTAGAACATGTATACCTGGCTTGGCTGATAAATGATTATTGATTTTTCAGGCTGCGTACATGAGGCAACCAAAACACTGTAGAGTATTGATTTTCCAGACTGCATTACTGTAGTAATCTGGGGATGGGCTCATTTAATCTCAAAATATATTTGGGCTAGGATCTGCCTTTTAGTTTTTAGAAAATCGTTTGGGGTGGGAATTTTAGGGTCTCTGAGAGAGTAATTTGTATTTGTTCTGAGAGTGGGGAGGTGGTGGAAAGAGGTCTTGGGCTAGAATCGGCCTTTTCCCTTACTACTTAAGTGTTGCCAAGTGGCATTCTGTAGCTAATCATGTCTAAAACAGGCACACACATGAAAATAGTTTGTTTCCAAGCTGCCTGCACGATTGTCTACCTGAGGACAATGCACGTTGCAAATGGTTACAATCTGGTATGAATTAGTTTCATATTAAACTTGATAATCTACGATAAAATTTTAAAGGATATGTTTGTTCTTGAAAAGCTCACACAAGTGATCTCTTTAGTGAACTGTAAAGATTCTCATAATTCAAATTACACGTTTTGTACTTTTAAGAAAGACCTTAATTAGTAGAGTTTTTTAGTTTAGGAAGCCTTTTTTATTTCCTGCTAAATAACAAAGATTAACAATTGGCGTCTGTTTTGTTATGATTAATCAAACTACAACATAGCATTATCTCTGTTCAGGTACCAAGGTTTGTGTGAAGATTGAAGAAGCTGTACTGAGTAAGAAGCTGGCGGAAGACGTCCAAAAGTTATCACGCTTCCACCGGAATTCAAATTTAGAAGCATTCCATAGTGTTGTTAACCATTTCGCTCCAACAATGTTGGCTTTTTCGTACTGCGGAATGACAAACAGGTAAATTGTGTACAATCTACGAAAATTCATTAAAGTTGATTCATTCATCTTAACAATGTCTATTCTGATAGCTGGCAACTATTCATGAAAAAGACAAAGTTTGATGAAATGTTTAATATCCTCTACAATTGTTTCCGTACAAATATATTTACAAGCAAAAGCCACAAACTACTTTAAACTATTCAAATACAGTCTTTTGTATTCCATTTCACATATAAAGTACTACATAATGTTGGAATACAAAAACTGCAATTGTTGCTATTTTAAGGATTTCTTTCTTCTTAACATTAGACTACACTTAGCGGCACTCCATTTCAATGAAAATGCCAACAGAACACAGGAAATGACGAACTCTGGAACCAGCCGATACCAGATTTCATTTCCGAAGCATAAAAAGGAGAGTACATTGCAAAAGAAGTCAAGGAAGACTGCACATACAGTATGTACCCATACATAATACATCAAATTGATGCAGTTTCATGTTCGTAGCGCATATTTAAAATCAAATATTGTGACAAAATAATGATTCATTGAACTACGATTTATATGTATGCTAAATGAATACTATTTAAATCTTCTTTCTTCTGAGTTTCTTAAATTACTGGGAAAAAATTCTTCTTTCAGAACATTTTGAAGAGCTGATGGCAGCACTAGCGGAAATGATCAAGAAGCCAGAATCTGTTGATAGTTACCGCCGCCTCTATGCAGCCAATTCCAGAGGTCAGACAAGTCGAATGCTGTCTAGGCTCACACATCTCGATTTGCAAGATAAGTACAAGGCCTTGAAACCTGTGTAGTCACCATTTCAGTTGGAAAATTCAACCTGATTGCATCTGCTGCACAGAATGGCTACGCAAATCAGATTTCATGGATCTTAACCAAAACAAAGTCCATGCAGATTCATTTTTGTAGCTCATATTCAAAATCATACATCGCGACAAAATAATTATTCATTCTACTACAATTTATATTTATGTTAAAATTAATACTATTTAAATCTTGTTTCCAATTCTCTTAATTATTTTTGGTAAATTGTTTGTGTGGATATAGGAAGTGGATGTAATTCTTGTGAGTTTCTTAAATTACGGGGTGGGGGGGTGAATTCCTTCTTTCAGACTATGTTGAAGAGTTGATGGCAGCACTGGAGAAAATCGTCATGAAGCCAGAGTCTGTTGATAGTTACCGCCATCTCTATGCAGCCGATTCCAGAAGCGAGACAAGTCGACGGCTGTCCAGTCTTACACATCCCATCTGCAAGCTAAGTACAAGCCCTTGAAATGAGTGTTGAGCTACCACGTTCACATGGGAAGTTCCACCTGATCGCATACACTCCAAATGATGCCAAAGCAGCTAGATTTAATTTATTTTAATCAAAACAAAGTCCTAGATTTTAATCGAAATAAAGTCGATGCAGATTTATATTTGTAGCACATATTCTAAATCATATATTGCGACAAAATAATTATACATTCAATACTATTTATGTTTGTTAAAATGAACACCATTTTAACTTTTATTCCTATTTACTATTCTTTTTTTTTTAAAAAAAAAAAAAAAAAAAAAAAATTTCAGCGTGAATATTGGCAGTGGATGAAATTCTTCTTTCTTAAATTACGGTGGGAAAAATTTCTTCTTTCAGAATATGTTGAAGAGTTGATATCAGCACTGGAGAAAATGGTCAGGAAGCCAGTCAGTTGATAGTTACCACCATCTTTATGCAACCAATCCCACAGGCCAGACAAGTCGACGGCTATCCAGGCTCACACATCACGATTTTCAAGATAACTACAAGTGCTTGAAACCTGTCTAGTTACCACCGTCACTTGGGAACTTCTGCCTGATTGCATCTACTGCACAGGATGGCAAAGCAGCTCGGATTTCACTTCCAAGATATCCCCAGCACCATCTTACCAGCTGCCTATATGCAGTGTATATATTACGACTGAAAATAGAATATACAACATATTTTATACTTGAATAAAGTTATATTATGTCACCTATTTTGGTTTTAACTTATTTATTAAGTTTTCTGAGTCAAGACCTTTAACATAAAATTAGATTTTACTACGACCAATGGTAGGAAGCTAAATGAATCGAAAGTGAATAGGAACAGACAACAATATGTTTTAAATGTCATAGTGCAGAGCCTGTTCAAGAAATGAAATTATTGTTGGATTGAAGTTAAAGATTTTTTCATGAGAATTTCCAGCATAACAGACAAATGATGCTAGCAGGCTTTATTCTTGAAAGATTTGGGTGAAAACTCCAGATAAGAAAAATGGCACATTTTCTCGATAAAGGAGGGATTTCATGAGTTTATGAGTGACTTTGTTTTATATTTATGTGTATACAGCAATCACTTTTCCCAAAAGTGACCTGATATTGGCACCATAACTATTGTGAGAACATTTTGCCTATAACTGTTTACGTACTGACAGAATTTCCACGCGATTTCCATGCTGCTGTCTGCAGGCATAGTATGCTGCTTCCAGGACATATTCATTCAAGCAAACTGTCTGAAATCCAGGATGATCGATGATATAATCCGCATTGAGCTCCTCGGTCTTATCCAAAATCACATTGATTTCTTTACAGCATCTACACTCGACTGATTCTTTAGTGCTGCAATTTCCACACGTACACCTGAATAAATCAAAATACATGGTAAATACGCTCTATCGTCATTATTGTGTTAGACAGCAAACTTGCAGCTCTTGCATTTCAAAGTGCAAAGTATATGTATATGTGGTACTGAAATGCACATTTCATCAGAAATGTATTATATTATTCTATATATTAGTTTCCCCATAAACCTTTATGCATCCTTTGCCACTAGTACTGTGCACCTTGACCGACATGGAAAATATGCTCGCTAAACATCTATCCATGGGGGATAGACAAAATTTATACCATTAGCTGGATTAAAAGGTGCATTCAGGGTCTGCATTTCTTTGTGGTTAAAAGAACAAACTTGAGTCATAAAAAGTTAATAAAGCATTTATATCTACACCTCTCACAGTCCGAATCTTAAGTGTTAAATGTAACACCACTAGTTACTGATGAACAAAGCCTAAATGAAAATCTGCTCGGAAGACATCCAACAAGCTTTTGCTCAAATTCGTTTACTGCTCTTGTCATTATGAAATTGAACTAACATTAACGAAAGAATAATAACATTAGTAATAATTAATATTTGCAATGATGATAATAGTAATTACCAGAATGTAGAGCGTAAGCGCTGCTCCGCTTGATCATGCGTTATGCTCTCTTCAGGGCCTTCATCCTCGTCTCGTTGGGTCTGAAATTTATACGGCCTTACTTCATAGCGAGCAGAATCTTCTTCAGATTCATGAAATTGGCCATCTTCAAGGGGTTCACATTCCTCAAACGACGAAGATGAGCATGACAAATTTGCTATAAATTTGCTAGAGTCGTCACTATCAGCCATTATCATCACATACGCTCAACTTGAGGGACTTCCCGACAACGCGTCACTTCCGGAAATCATATTTTTCGCCGGAAGTTTATAAATCTTTCCGAGCGTTTTCCGTAAAATATCGATGTATGCTCGAATAATCTTAATTTTCTCCTCTGTGAGTTAAAACCTGCATCTTAAATGCACATTTCGGAGTTATTTAGCAAAATATGAACATTATGATATGTAGTGTGTATTAGACTCTAGTACGCCTTTAAAGTCGGAAACGAACACATTCATAATATTCTCTACCGATGAGAAAGTCTCTTGACAATTAGCCAGTGTTGAGGTATTATGAATTCAATATGCATGATTTAACCTATTAGAACGAAAAAACTTCCACTTTAATAAAGGAATCTCTTGGAAGACAGCTAAATATTATTCACACACACCAAATACTAGAACGTTGACGCTTGTAGCTGTAAATAATTCTGAATAGAAAAGTCCCACTTGTGGCAGCCTTATTAGTGCATAAAGCAATAAGGCTATCAGTCTTCAGCGATAAAGGACCACATTTCATTGAAACAATTTATACCGGTCCCAAAATTAAAGTATCGTCGGGGCTGTTTGTTTTGTTGGTTTTAATGGCACTTTTTATACATTGTTGGCTATATCATGTTGATTAAATGGGAGCTAAGTGCCTTTTCGAGGAACATAGAGGCAGCTGACACTGGCTGGTCTTGGCGTGTATTTAACGCGCGACCTTGGGTTACGAGTACAACGATGTACCAAATGAGCATTCACGGTTGCCAGAACAAAGGCACATGACTGTGCAACCAAATCTCTACACATAGGTTTTATTTATTGTACATTTTTATGACAATGATATCTTTGTGTCTCTGCCTATAATACATCATCCATAAATACAGTATATTGTCATTGCCCACTGATACAAGAGTAAACCATTATATTTGACAATGGTTCAACTAATAGCACATTGATAATGATAATGCAATACATTTGAGCTTAGATCATTATATGCTACGTTATGTTTCAAACAAGAATAAAAGAAATAGATACATATCGAATGGTATGCTTTGCTGACGAAGGTGTCATATGTTATATGGGTTGAGATGTGTGAAATGGTTTATTGTTTCAATGCATAATCGAGCTTACCTGGTCATAAATTTAAAAACGTCGTGCAATATGTATTTTGCCTGTGTTTTTCTTGTTACAGATTCTGAAAATAACATTATTAATTTAAAATATTTTGTTGCCAAATTGTGTTTGCCGTAGGTAATAAAATTGGAACTCGCCCAGATAGCAGAAATTCGCATTATAACTTTTCAAATGCACGTGAAATTATTGCGGCGCACTCTTATACAGTTAAATAATCAGAGACATTTAATTCATGCGACACAAACTTATATGATTCTTCCTAGCTAAATCTTCAGACAGGAGTGGAGCAAACTGTTTTAAAAATCTTCAAAGTTATTTCATTCAGAATTTTGATATTAACAGTCGCCTATTGTCCGTGTGCCGCAATGTAACTATAACGGACATTGTTTCGGTTAATGAGTTTACATGGCCTTCAAAACATTGACAGAACAATAGCAGGGCTCGAAATTAGGATTATTACAATGCAATGTTCACTGATCCTGTCGAAATTTCACTGACCCTGCTGAAATCAAACAGAAGCCAAATCAGTTTTTAATGCAACATTAATTATTCATTAGCATCAACTCTAAACAATAACAACAACATTTTACCTCCGAGAATAGTTGAAAATTGATGTTCAAGCTTCTTCAAGACTCTCTTGCTTAAAGATGCCACAATTTTTCCTTTCTGATAAACCAACGTTTTGTTTAATTTCACGTATCCAGCTGCCATTATTTGCAGAGACTGCATTATACGATTCCACAGACTATTTATAACAGTTTTTATGTCCAGCAACGAATTATGTACCCAGCGCACTTTCAAATTTCTCCGAATTGTCAACAAGAAAATATACGTCGAAGCCTTTGCTAAGTTGTACTTGATCCACTTGTATTCATTTGTAAAGCATTTCTTGCACTTTTTTAGTCTCTTGGTCATTTTCACGATTGTGTTCTAACTTTTCTTATCACTAACTTCTGTCGCTTCGGTGGCGACTGCGCACCTTGCAACTTTTTGACCATTGTCCATACGGAGTGATATATATTTATGTCCATAAAAACACTTTGTTTGGTATGATTCTGGATTATTCTTTGAATCTGTGAACGCGACCTTTTCCAATTGGTCAATACTACCCAGATACCCTATACCTTTAATACCATAATAATGAGGGCCTCTGATGGCCAAATGGTCTAAAGCACTCGCCTATATTGATCACTACAATCTCACTTCTGTCTGCGTGGGTTCGAATTTCGGGCTCGGCTAGTGTGGGTATATGGTAAAGCTTGCCAACAGCTTCCCTTACGTCGGTGGTCCTTACTTGGGTTTTCCCGGGTTCTTTCTCCACCAGTTATACTGGCCATCATATAAAGTCTATCATGCACTGAAAATAGCGTCAAACCAAAACAACAACAACAAACAACAACCATTAGGAATTAAATCAGTCATTGCGTCAGTACACCAGGCGAATACGACGTGCCTGAAAACTTGAAACATTTTTCGATGCGGTGACGAAGCAAAGGAAGATAAAAGGAAGAAAATACGAATTGTCCAGTATACATTGTATGCATTTGTATTACCGTTTCTGAAAGATTGTTCTTTAGCTGGCGACAAAGTTAAAGTAAAACACGTGTACGTTAGGAAGTTATAATGGTGGTGGGGGGTAGCAACTTTTAATATATGTTTTAGCTTTCTCATGCAACAACCAAAAAAGATGTTTCATGACTGTCTGTATATAAGTATTCAAGTCAAAACGTTCGACAATATTTGAACCTGGTTGTTACATGCGGAAGAAGTTTTTTAAAAAAATAAAAATATTCGCATCATCAACATTTAACTATAAATATGAATGGTAATAAGAAGTGTATACATAATGGAACTAACATAAAAATCAAATTTCACCCAAAGTGAGTTAATTTTAAGACCCTGTCATCCCCAGCCTTTTTGCAGACTGAGCTATTATATCAGATGAATGTCATAAGTTGTCGTTTTTGCTGTAGAGGCAAGCCGGTTCATGATTGCAATAAAAATATGATTTTAATCCCGCAGTGTGTGAAGAATATTTAAAACAACGTTTGATCAAAATTTCTTTTGTATCTACTGCAGGAATTAATGCCCTTTTTATTTTCTACTGGATTTTTAAGAAGTTAAAAGCTCACAAAAGTTTTCTATGGAATTTTGATAGAAAAAGAGTTTGGTCCGTTCATATTTAGTAGGTCCGAAAAAAAAATAAAACAAGATTTATACATTCCAATTTAAGGGGAATCTACAGTTTCTGTTAAAAGCAACTTGAACAGGAACAAATAATTGAAGAAACTTGATAAAAGGAGATGACACTTCAAGCTGGATAAAAGGTTATGTTGTAATATTAAAATAATAACATGTAAATGATACTCAGACCATCTTTTTATTAATCAGAAATATTATTTACGATTTACAAAAAATGTGAACGTAATAACGGACTTATAAGTCTAACAAATAAAATTGAGTAACACATACTTCCTTCTTATTAGAATGCCAGTTTTGCTTCAGTTTTTCTCACGTTGGAAGTGTTTACAGTTGTGAGAAGAAGAACCATTCATGGTCTCCAAATATATAAACTAATATTTGAGGGGCCTCTGGTGGCCGAGTGGTCTAAGGCACTCACCTTTACCGATGACACATATCTCACCTCTGTCGATGTGGGTTCGAGTCTCGGGCTCAGTCAACGTACGTGAAAAAGCTTGCATATGGCTCCCCGTGGCTCGTTGGTTCTTTTCGGTTTTACCCCGGGTTCTTCCTGCACAAGATATATTAGCCGTCATGTATAGCCTATCATGTGCTGAAAACTAGCTTTCAAGCCAACAATCCACAAACCACCACAATAACATTTTGAATCAATCTTGGTCCAAATGGACGACAAAGTCTTCCAAAAGAAATTGACATTATTACTTCTTTAAAAATGTCAATTTAAATCAAGATAAAAATTACTTTTAAGTTCGATACTGATGCTTAATTTACCAGTTGCTAGTGATGACAATTCGTCGATATAGATCAAACTGAGTTATACCTCTCAAAATGGCTATTTAAAAAAATGGAATTCAAATGATTGGTGGTGTTTTAGTTTTGTCTATTTTAACGACATTTCTTCAGTAAGGACAGATTATATATGACGTCCATTATATTTGGTGAAGGAAAAACAAGGGAAAACCGAGGGAGAAAACACGGGAAGGTGCTGGCAAGATTTCTGACATACACACGTTGGTCGAGCCTAGAACTCACGCGTATCCAGGTGAGACGTGCGAGTGATCTATAAAGGCGACCAACGCCGAGGATTTCCAATGAACTGGCAGCAGATGTAGGGTATTAGTTATGCTCTAATGTCACTACACAACATGATATATAAAAGCACCCATTTATCATAACTTATAAAGCTTGTTGCACACAATGCAAAGAGATACTTTCATTTACACAATAACAAAGGGTGAGAACTATATTTTTTGATAAGAGTGTTATATTATGCATTCAAAGGGAAACGACCATGTTTGGGACCTTATATCGACCACATTGTCTTCTTCAGTCTAGCACATACACAGGCACATATACAAAGCTCTCTCTCTCTCTCTCTCTCTCTCTCTCTCTCTCTCTCTCTCTCTCTCTCTCTCTATATATATATATATATATATATATATATATATATATATATATATATATAAGATATAAGAAGTTAAAATCTTCATGAAAAGGGGCAGTAAAGCCGGTACCAAGATCTAAAAATGACCGACGTCTTACCTGAGTTTTGAAGAATAAAAATCAGAATGAATAAGTTCCATTTGGCTCAGTCACATTAGTATAACGATCTGCTTCAGTATTGTACCGACATATCTATCAAGCTGAATATATGTCACTCGTGTGTACAACATTTCTTTAAACAACAAACAGCAGGTCTTGGCTAACAGCCGAATTTGGTCATTGTGAGCCATGACGCTCTATTATCCATTGAATTATCTAATTTGAGTGTTGATCATTCTCCAAACTTCGGTCCTCGCGTGGACAACTGTCATGTATTTTGCTCGACTTGACAAACTAACATGTAATTCGGTATTGCTTGAACTTTAGTATGTTTCCCTCCACCGAATAACAAAGGAATTCACAATAAACAATAACGGTTAAGCCTTTCATATACCAGTGAAAATAACCTTCTACAGATTTCCACACAGGTATGAATAAGCAGCATAAGGCATTATGAATGAAATACAAGAAATACTGTGATATATTTAGGAGGCAAACATTATTTATGGAGAATCGAATATGATGTGATATGAAGAATAACTTACATTCTGAACGTAAATCTTACATACGGTTCCGCTTGTTTTGGTACACTTTTTCCACACTTTTAAACATTACAACGTTTTGATGGTTCACATAGGATCAAGTCCTTGTTCAGAAATAAAGCTATTTAACGAGAAGACACGAAAAAGCGATTGATAAAGAACAAAACTGGATGCACGAAACATTTATATGTCAACTTCACTAATTGAAAAAATGACCGCTCCGGTGGCCTAGTGGTTAGAGCGTCCGCCTCGGATGCGGGAGGTCGTGGGTTCGATCCCCGGCCGAGTCATACCAAAGACTTACAAAAATGGTACTAACAGCGGCCTCGCTTGGCGCTCAGCATTAAGAGGTTAGTGTTAGGACTGGTCGGCCTGGTGTCAGGATAATGTGACTGGGTGGGACATCATGCTACATGTATGCGGCATGATGCCCCAGTGCTAGACATCACTTTAAACTGCCACACTGCATACATCGTAGCGATATGACTGAAAAATAGTTAAAGCTACGTTAAAAATCCAACACACAACAACAACAACAGCAACTAATTGAAAATCCTCCTATTGTAAACTGTGAAGCTCAGCATGTGGACAAGACCAGAGTGACAAATGTAAGAGGATGCATTGATAAAAGCTTAAAAACCAAAATGTACAGTTGAAAAAAGTAAAACAGCCAACAGTTATATAAATGCGAATTCTTGTATTAATCATGTCTTGGTACAAACACCGACATACATTATTTTTCTTTCCCATTTTTTCTCTATTTAAATTAAAATATCCCGGCACGTTTACAATATAGTTAGCAGATTCAAAACACAGTATACATCAGGTACTGTTATTGCCACTTACTCTTTATATAGGCCATCAAGTTTTGCTCTCTTGTATGAAAATCTGAATAATTATATCCGTAGAATCTAACTATATATGCAGCTCTTAGAAAATAATAAAAAATCAAGACAAAAATTATAATAATTTTATATTGACCTAGAAATCGATGAACCATATCGCCATGTGTTTTTTATTGTAAATTTTGCGTATCTGCAAATTATATCCTGGATATTTCATTGTTTTAATAGAAATTATAGCTTATTGGGTGACTAATTAGCAAATTGAAAGAATTATTTAAATGAAAAGACTTAAGGCCCATTTTGCCCTGCAGCCCAAAAATGAATCAGAGGAAAATATCAGCCACGACCAACCCATATTTCCAAAGAAAAATAATTGGACCCCACCAAAAATATCAATTCAAAATCTAGAAGTCTTTATCACCTCAGTTGAAAACAACACTTCCAAACACATCAACCATACTAGCAGATATTCTAACTTGACAAAAAAAAAAGGAAAAAAAGATGCCCTACAGAACAGACATCATAATCAAGCCTGCAGATAAGGATTCTGTTGTGATTGTTATGAATAGGGAAGACTACATTGGTGAAGCAAATAGACAACTAAGTGACTCTAGGTTCTACCAAAAACTAGACCACGATCCAACACTGGACTATGCAAACACGATCACATCTTTTATTGACGAGGCGTACCAAATCGGGCACATAGACCAGCAAACAAAAGACTAATTAGCTCAGAAAATCCGAGGACAGGTAGATTTTATCATCTACTTAAAATCCACAAACAAGGATCATCGATTTCCAGGTCAATATAAAATTATATTTCAGCATCAGAATCTAGCTGAAACATCAAAACGTTCACGCTTTTATTTCTGTACAAATAGTCATGTAAAATGGTGTAATCTCAACGTTTTCTGTGTGTTGTGTGTGTTTTGTGTGTGTCTTGTGCGTGTTTTGCTTTTGAAAAAGACTCATTTAGAATCGAATGCGCTTAGGCTAGTTAGATAGTTAGAAAATAGTTTTGCACTGGTCGTTGTCAGTTTATCACACACACACACACATACACACACACACACACACACACACACACACACACACACACACACACATACACACACACACACACACACGAATAACATTAAAATCATGATGGAAACGTGAAAATTTTGAAAGATTTGGATGGTCTAAAGATTCAGTCTATTAAGAAGCACAAAATTGAAATTAATGGAATACAAATCTGTAAGTCTTTATAAGAAATGGTAAAGGGTAGAGAACGTCCATGTTGATTTGGTTGTATTGAAAGAAATGCTAGTCAGACATATATAGACGATTATGAAAAAAAGCTGAGCTTAGGTTAGTAGGCGTTGACCTTGAATATGAATGCTAAAATTGCGTAGTATATATATGTCGGTAAGCCTTGGTAAATACTCACATATATGTATGTGTGTGTGTGTGTGTGTGTTTTGATTTATATTTATGATCTGTCGAGAAATCAATTTAACATCAAATTCTATGACCATGCAAATCATTCCAGTCAAGCTAATATAGCAATGATACACTTTTTGCCCGTGGAACGTTTTTATGTGGGCAGAACTGTCCAATTCCAACATAGTATAGACGCTTTACTGTAATTTTCAGAACAAAATACGATACGGTGATGGTTTATATTTTCGTGAGTGTGAGATTTCATTGTTTGATTAATAAAAGAGCATTTTTGTCGTTACGTCAATGTATGGCTATTTCTCTGATGGAAAAGGATCACAGAGTCTTCACTGATGGGTTATTCTTACTCGTGTCTCTAACTTCGTTGCTTCCAGTAAAATACAACATCGTCTAAAATCAGTGACCGAGGTACAAAAGTGATTTTACAAAATAATACTATTTTACTGAATGTTTGAAGTCTTACTTACAACCTATATAATAATCTGAAGTATATAAAGTTTGCTTATCATAAATGGATTTATTTTAATTATTGCAAAAAAGAAATCGAAATGATACATGATCAAAGTTCGTAGAACATCGATTTATCTGCATCCTTTCTTGGATCCGCACTTATAATTATCAATGGCAGATTCAGTGTTGGAAAATGAAGTGTTTATATACACGTTCGCCACTAAAATGGCAACGGTTGTTGGTCGATATATGCAAATAATTGCTTGGAGCTGGTGTTGCGTTGTTAGCGCAACAAATTGTTCTGTATCGTCTGGGACATGTTGGCATACATCGCGACTAGGCTATTGTGGAGCGATTCACCTATATACTAGCGGAACGATCATTCGAACATCAGTACAAGCAATTGTTAATGAATCGTAAAGAGTGGTTGGTGGCATGGCTTAGCTCCGCTATTGCAGGATTGAATAGTGAAACCACACATATGATTGGGTTAAAACCCACTTAGAAGATACTCCAGGTGAGCTTCAAAGAAGTATCCATAGCTGTTGTTGTACTTTTGTATATTCATAGGCACGGGATCGATCCACTGAAACTGCCTTATGGGAATTGGTTGCATCATCACCAAACCCTTTTTGTTCTTGGAGTCGAGATGTCTGATGTAACTGTTTGGGTAGCGGAATCATGCCTGTCCGCTCCTGGGTTGTTTCTGTGAGTGTAGCGATGACTCCTCATGGAAATCCCACCGCGGATATCATATTCAATTAATAAATGTTGAAAGTGAACGGTTCCAACTCCACCTTGGTTTTTAATGCGTTACCAGTCATTAGCGCTGGATCAAGCTTGTACAAACGCATGGCAGCATCACACAACGTTTGGAATATATCCGCGAGCAGCAACACGTTTGTGCGAAGGTAAAGGTCATGATAGTCTTTTCATGCAAATTTATAATAGATATTATTCATGTGCATGCAGTCGTTAACGGAAATGCCTTCACGAAACAGCAATGAATTGAAGAACGGGGGGGGGGGAGGGGGAGGCGGGCAGTTAAGTTTCAGAAAATGTTTCCCTGTTGTCCATGTGCTGGTATGGGTAGATTCCTTTGCGGGCGTGCGAAAAACTTCTATCATCAACGGCGCCACCGTATCGAGGAGTGATTGTGCAAACGATCGTTGCTTCGTGCCGCAAGACTGTTCACGAGTTTGTACAGACTGGAATTGATAACTGCAACTAGTCAATGAAATGCAGCTGGTGAAGGCGAAACGTCGTGTATTTTTCCATATTGTTCGGAATGACACTTATTGGTGCATTCGATGCCGTTGTGACTCATTGCATTATTAAGTTTTCATTATACCCGCGCAGGTGATAAAGCACAACCAAAATTCTTGCTTTGTCCGAAAGAAATTCTCGCTTTGTCTTGCTAAATTCTCAGTTGCAGGTTGCGTGCGCTTTGTGCAACTTATTTGTATATGCGTCAGTGTTATGTCTGTCTATATTGTGGTTTTAATTTTCCTGCATCACTGTAGCTTGCTGAAATAAGTGTTGACAAGTTTTAAAATCAGTCTTAATAATAACCGTTTTTTCAGGTTAGGTATAATTTTCCATTAGATATTTGAGTCATGTGGCTTCTGTTTTGGCTTGAGGTATCGTGAAATATGTCACTTGGGGGGTATTGCGACGTAGATGGAGTAGTGGAGCCCTAAGGACGTATATAAGGACGAAGAGGTGAGTAGTGTAGTTGGACAGAATAGCGTCAGTGGGACTTCTGTGTTAAACTAGGGGGGCTGTACCCTGGCGACAACGGGAATTTAACATAGGAATTTTAACAGGGGTGGGACTGTATAGCGTCAAGATTTATAGCGTCAAAAGCACACCCTGGGACGATATAGCGTCAATGGGAATTAGCATTACAGACCCCCCACCCCCACCCGGGCACGTTTACGGACACGATTTATAGCCTCAAAAGCACACCCTGGGACTGTATGGCGTCAATGGGAATTTTGTATAGCGACTAGCACACCCTGGGATAGTATAGCCTCAATGAGAATTTTGTATAGCGACAAGAGGAATGGAACAGGTAGGGTGACGTCACGGTACTGGACAGTTGCAACAATGTAGCAAGGACCGTGACGTCATGCCACCTGTGTCATTTCTATATACAAACGCGAATCATTCGCGTCCGTTTTTGTGTATAGCAAGTACCGTGACGTCATGCCACCTGTGTCTTTTCTATATACAAACACGAATCATTCGCATTCGTGTTTTTGTATAGCAAGTACCGTGACGTCATGCCACCTGTGTCATTTCTATATAAAGTTTGAATCATTCGCGTTCGTGTCAGTGAATAGTATACTATAGTATAGTATGTTTTATATATTCACTTTTTTCCATAGATTGATGAACATCAATCTATCATACACAAATTATAAAATCGACTAACAACTTTGTATTTTCTGTCCTACACTTTTTTCTTCTTCTCATTCTTTCCCTCCTCCTGTTTTTCCTTCTACTCCTCCTTTTCCTGTTACTTCCTTTTTTCATTTTCTTCTTCCTTTTCTATTTTTTCGTTCCACTCCCTCATCCTCCTTTTGTCTTCTAAGTCTTCCTTTTCGTTCTTTTCAATTCTAATCATCTCATTTAATATCTCCTTTCCTCTCTTTAAATTGTTGATTTCCATAGCCAATCTGTGCGGGCTATAAGCCCCAAGCTGCATTCTAAGCAGCATCTCCTCCACCATGCCTAGTGTGTCTACCACTTCCTGCAATCTTATCATTCTCTCCATGTTGCTAGCCATTTTTTATATTCAGCGTTGAATAGTGCGAATGACTGACTGAAGGATTATAGTCGGTCGCTTGTGCACTTAAGCGCTTTTGCGACTGGTTATAGCCCCGGGCTGGGCTCTTGGCCCCGAGCTGGGCCATGTGGTGCGAATGACGAACGCTATGCTTTTATATACTTCAAACACGGACGTGAACGAAAACATCCCGTACACTCACGTCACATATTATTTACTATCCACACCAACGAATGAGAAAGCATAAAACACATACCTATTTACTATCTACAAAACGAACAAGAATGCATAAAACACACACACACACACACACATATTATCCACACCAACGAGCGCGAATGCATAAAACACACACCTATTTACTATCCACACCAACGTACAAGAATGCATAAAGCATACCATATTTATTATCCTCACCAATGAATGAGAAAGTATAAAACACACACCTATTTACTATCCACACCAACGTACAAGAATGCATAAAACACACACATATATATATATATTATCCACAAAAACGGACGAGAATGCATAAAACACACCCATATCTACTATCCACACAGACGGGAAGAGAAGAAAAAACACCCATATCTATTATCCACACAAACGGGAAGAGAAGAAATAGCATGCATAAAACATACACCTATTTACTATCCACACCAACGAATGAGAATGCATAAAACATACACACTATACTATCCTAGCAAACAAATGCGAACGCAAACACACACACACACACACACACACACACACACACACACACACACACACACACGAGATACCACCCCTAGTGATTTCTACCAAATCATTGACAGGAGCAAGTCCAGAAGTAGGCCTTGGCCGTGGCAAAGGCTTAAGGCAGTTAAAGCGGATTGCTTCTCGTTCCTGAGATTGTTTTCTGAAAAATACCCAATGGCCCTTTTCAGGGCCACTCATTTCTTTCGAGAAGAGATACTAATTCATTTTGGCAAAATCAATTAAAACTCAAAATCCCTTGTTTGCTCAATGATGTACGTGTGTGAGTGCGTGAGTGTAGGTCCTTAATATTCTAAACAATCAAAACCAAGAGACACTTACGTTTTTTCAGTCTGGTCTATTCTGTTACAAATTTTGCAATCCAATATCACAACACAATATAACACAAAACTTTTTTAAAAAGTTCATAGACTTCTTCTTTGTCTTTTTTCTTTACTCTCTCTGTTTCTTAAATTTCTTCACTTTCACAGTTTTTTCCTCCTCTTCTTCCGGACTTTTTTCTCGTCTTCTTTTCTTTTCTGTATTCTCTTTCTGAACGTGACGGGGTTCTTTCTTTGCCGAGGGCACCTCTTTTTCTTCTTCCTCCTCCTGCTTCTGTTCATTCTTAGGACACTCTGAAGACCAATGTCCTTTCTCTTTACAATGATAACAGGTATCTTGATTCTTGTCTCTTTTGACACTGGTCTTGCTTTTTTGACGGTCTGGACATTCTGTAGCCCAATGCCCTTTCATCTGACAGATATAGCAAGTATCTTGACTTTTATCTCAAAAGGAGGCAGAGTAGTCCCTCGGCTTGTCTGAAGAAAACTTTCTTATGAGACCTCGCAAAGCTCTGATCAGACGTTCGATCTGTGTGGGTTCTTCCATCGTGTTGATCGGCTTGAGAGCGAAATGAATACTGAGAGGGAAGGCACCAGCCCTTTATATATACACTGAGTCTGACATGGATATATAGGGGTCCGTGGCGTTTCAAATGCAGTCATTTAACTTTTTGCAGTCAAGATGAAACGATCGAATCATTTCGTAAAGAAAGGAGAAGAAAGTACGAGGCAGAAACGTGATTTATCGCCTCGCACAGTAGCTGAAGTCTTCGTTCAAATTCATGCCAGCAATTTTGAAGATGAGATGAGTGAACCAGAATATAGGCCCAGAGAGTCTAGACCAAACCAAAGTCCATCATCACCAGTAAACCCTGAAAAGTACTACCACATTCGAGAGACGAACAAACGCTCCTCTAGAAAATTTAGAACTACGGCCTACGCGTACGCAGTGAAGTTTAAAGATTTCAAGTCCAACGTACCGTTGGAGAAAGCAGAAGGGTTCATCGCTGATGTGTGGGATTCTTTGTTAACCACACTGAAACGGCAATGTCAAGCCAAAGAAGACGATCGCTTGAGACTTTCTATTCATCACGACAGTTTGAAGTCACCCGTTTGGATCGAGTTTAGCAGCCCAGCAGAATTGACACCTTCCAAAGTCATGGACAAGATTCAACACGTACAACAATCCAACGACAAGTTTCACATCACCGACGGAAAAGCGACACTGTTCATGACCCACGTTTCTCTTCCCCAAGGGACAGGACATGGCAAAAAAAGGTGCTCTTGGTAGACAATCTTCACAGCATCAAGCGCAGCATCGTTCAAATTAACAACCCTCAAGACCAGATGTGTTTAGCCGGTGCCATCGTGGTGGGACGAACGTATGCCGACAAGAACGACACGGCAGAATGGAAAAGAGCCTGGAAAACTATCCAACAATCGGACCGAGCCAAACAACAAAGAGAAGCAGAACTCCTGTTACAGCAAGCAGGGCTATCCAAAGACACACCCTGCGGCATTCCTGATATGCAAAAATTGCAAGACGTCTTGGCTGCACGCTACACCTTGAAAGTGCACCCTCAAGAAGTGCGCGGATCTCTGTTGTTTCGAGGCAAAAATTTCAAAGACAGAAAATGCATTCACGTCTATCATCACGATGAACATTTTGATGCCATTACCAGTATCATTACATTCCTGTCATACGGTTATTACTGTCAGAAATGTGACTATGGCTATAACAATCGAGAGCAACACAAGCATTGCGGATCGAAATGTGAGGGATGTTTAGCCTCTAAGCCCTGTCTGGACCAAGGACAAGAACGAGTGCATTGCCCAGCTTGTCAGCGCACGTTTGTCAGCCTTATCTGCTACCAACAACATCTGAAAACGCAAGGTTCCCAGCGGAAAAGTGCTTGCCAACTCCTGAGATTGTGCCCTACTTGTGGACAAGGCATACGTACCAATAATGCCAAGGCTCACGTCTGTTCAGGAAAGAAACGATGTCACATTTGTCGCCAAATCGTGGACTTGGAACACGAATGCTACATTCAGAAATACCATTCCATACAGGAAGAAGATGACCAGAAGAAGAAAGGGAATTTCATCTTTTTCGATTTCGAATGCATGCAAGAGACTGGCATTCACATTCCAAATTTCTGCGTGGCTCATCGAGCGTGTGAGAAGTTCATCTAAGAGCCTATCTTGACTCATTGCCCTCACTGTAGCAAGATTCCTGGAGGACGTGAAAAAATCTTTCGGGGACCGAACACATTGGGTGATTTTGCCCAATGGATCTTAAACCCTATCGACGAGACGTGGAGCCAAGAAGACATCGAACGTTACGGAGATTATCATCGCTATGCCACGGTGATGGCTCACAATTTCTCGGGATACGATGGACAGTTTCTTTTGAGATACTATACGGAACAAAGTACCGAACGTCCTAAAGTGACTTTGAACAGAGCCAAAATAATTTCCATGCAAGTGGGCCAAGTGCAGTTTAAAGATTCGATGAGTTACTTGGCCATGCCTTTGAGTCGCATGCCTAAAACGTTTGGAATGACAGAAATGGCCAAAGACTATTTTCCGCACTTTTTCAATACCGAAGCCAATCGACATACCGTTCTACCCCATTTGCCCGAGGCTCACTACTACGACCCCGACAACATGAGTACCGAACAACGAGAAGCTTTCTACGCTTAGTACCACGCTCACGCCTCGGGCCCTTTCGACTTTCAGGAAGAAATGTTAAAATATTGTCGTTTCGACGTGGACATTTTACTGCGTTGCTGTGGAAAATTTCGAGAACTGTTCATGGAACACGGAGAGATCGATCCTTTGAAAGAAGCCTGCACCATTGCCAAAGCGTGTTCCTTAGTGTACCGCCAACGATTCATGCCCGAAAACACCCTGGCTGTCATAAGTCCTCAAACGACGAACTTTGTCAAACGTCAGTACTCGGTCAAAGCCCTACGCTGGTTACATTACTTGTGTGACAAGGAAGACAAATGGATCCAACATGCTCGCAACGGAGGAGGCGAAAAGACCATCGGAAGGTATTTGGTGGATGGCTGGGACTTAGAAAACCCCAAGATCGTGTACGAGTTTAACGGGTGTTTATTTCACGGATGTCCCATCTGCTACCCTCAACGTAAGACGACAAATCAGTTTTTACAACGAACCATGGAAGACTTGTACCAGACCACGTGTCAGCGACGCTTGAAGTTAGAAGAGCAAGGATACCGAGTGGTAGAAATGTGGGAACATGAGTACGATCACCGTTTGAAAACCGATCCCGAGTTTAAACGCATCGTGGAAAGGTAGAAGCTGTTAGACCCACTGAACCCAAGGGACAGTTTGTACGGAGGACGGACGCATGCCACCTGTTTGCTGTACAAATCCGACGAGGAGAAAGGAGAAGAAATCAAATATTGTCACTTTCCTGCAGGGCACCCGCAATTACTGACGAAACACATTGACCTGGACAACATTTGCCAATACGAAGGATTGATCAAGTGTAAAGTCTTGCCTCCCACGTACTTGTACCATCCCGTTTTACCTCACCATTGCCAAGGAAAACTGACGTTTCCCTTGTGCCGTACTTGTGCCGAAACGTGCTACCAAGACCGACCTTGTCAGCACACCCAGGAAGAACGCGCCTTGATAGGAACGTGGGTCAGCGTGGGTCAGCGTGGAATTGTTCAAAGCTCTGGACTTGGGATACCAACTGTTAGAAGTATACGAAATTTACCACTTTCCCAAGACAGAAATATACCACAAGGGCGACGAGACTCAAAAAGGCATTTTCGCAGACTAGGTGAATGCCTTTTTGAAACTGAAACAAGAAGCCAGCGGCTATCCTTCCTGTTGCCACACTTCCGAAGACCAAAAAAATTCAAAGACAAATACTGGGAGCAGGAAGGCATCACTTTAGACCACATCGAGAAAAACGAAGGAAGGCGATCGTTTGCCAAAGTGATGTTGAATTGTTTGTGGGGTAAAATGGCACAACGACCGTGTTTACCCAAGATGGAGTATTTGACAGAACCTTCCCGCTACTTCCAGATGATTCACGACAAAACGAAATACATGAAACACGTGGACGTCTTTCGTGAGGACTTGATCTTAAATTACGAAGAAGAACTGGATTTTGTAGACGCCGACGAATTTCGAAATGTCATCATTGCGGCTTACGTGACAGCCCATGCTCGCTTAAAACTGTACGAAGCTTTAGAACTGTTAGGAGATCGTGTGCTGTATTTTGACACGGACAGTTGCATCTACATCGATTGCCTGGGTCAACCTTACCCTGACATCGAAGGAGAGCGTTTAGGAGCATAGACGGAAGAGCATCCCGACGACAAGATTCTAAGTTTTGCAAGTGGCGGTCCCAAACATTACGGCTACGAATACCGGGACAAACAAGGAGAAGTGTACACGGAGTGCAAAGTGAAAGGATTGACTCTCAATTATCGCACCAGTCGAGTGGTGAACTTTGGCGTCTTGAAAGAAGCCTTGCAGTCTGGACAGGATGGAAATTTTAAAGTAACCACCCACGAACCGCACAAGATTGTACGTTTACCCACACACCAAATCGTCAGTCGACCCTTGGAAAAAGTCTATCAAATCGTGTACCAGAAGCGAGTACGGCTTCCCAATCACTTCACTTTACCGTACGGTCACTCTGGTATAAAAAAAATGGTTCCAAGACGATAGTCACCAACAAGAAGGATGACCTCCACACAGCAAGAATCGAGTGAGAAACCCACAGAGAACTCCAAGTTCAAACCATACCATTTTCCTGTTTTCTTGCCTGACTAGTGCAGTTGTGCCAGTCGATTAGAAACGTTTCAAAAATGGCCCATGATAGGGAAGGATTACCTACTGCAAATGTTTTAGCTAGAACAGGGTTTGTCTACTTGGGACCTGAGACTGGATTGGGATACGAAGTACAGTGTTTCAGTTGTGGCCTGAGGTTGCGTATGGATCGATGTGCCTATAAAGATTCAGATATTCTTGAACATACTCCATGGGCTCCACGTTGTCCTTACCTTTCTATGGCATTTCCACCCATCACACTACGGTTCAGATATGACGGTACCTTAGAGAAGGTAGTACCGTTGTTAAAGAAGAAAAAAAGGAAGACTTCCAAAACTAGTCATAAAACAGGAACGATGTACAAACTCGAGACTTCATTACGTCTAGTATAAAAAGGGACAACGTCCAAGACCGATAGTTTATTGTCACTACAAACGCCAAGCAAGAAGATGAGTCCTTTCACAAAGCAAGTATCAAGCAGGAGCAAACTCGAGTACGATGCTGTGCCTTGCGATGGCATGGATGCAGTACGCTATGACCTCAGCGATTCAGTACCTCACCATGGAGATTTTACTACGACTGTACCTACCATGGAAAGTGATGCTGTGCGTGTCAAACCTGATGGATGCGAAAGCGATGCCACTCGTTATCGTACACCTTTTCACTTTACTGGTTTTCATGGTGGATGTCATCCTTATGAAACCATGTGGTACCACCCTACGGATGTCATGAAAAACTGAGCAAACTCCTGCATATTTCACCGTACCCTC
Source organism: Megalonaias nervosa (assembly GCA_016617855.1). Classification (NCBI taxonomy): domain Eukaryota; kingdom Metazoa; phylum Mollusca; class Bivalvia; order Unionida; family Unionidae; genus Megalonaias; species Megalonaias nervosa. The sequence continues at coordinate 44,704 of JAECUM010011175.1, read as the reverse complement.
ATCGAATTCAACCTGTGAAAGACGAATATTCGTTTCCTGTGCGTTTGCCTGAATACTGCGACTCTGAAAGTCGGATCCAAACCTTCCAAGGAAAATGACCAAAATATCTGGGAGGACCTACCCCCGAAGAATTAGCTAGAGCCGGATTTATGTACTTGGGCAGAGGGGAGAAAATGAAGTGCTTCAGTTGCGGTCTGTCACTTCACAAGTGGGAACCGAAAAATTCCGCTTACCTGGAACATGCTCGATGGTCTCCAGATTGTCACTACCTACCTTTAGTGGCACCTCGTCATTGAAGTGGGCATACCATGTCGTGTAAGAAACCAGCTACGTGTCTAGGAGTCAAACATTGGACAACCCCTAGACAAGTATTTAAACCCCATGTAGAAAATAATATTCAAACATTACCAAACGAATTGCAAGAGAAGATCTACAAGGACATTTGGCAGGGACTTGCCAGAGCCAAATCTCAATTAGTGACTGTAGAACTTTTGTGTCGAGAAATTTACAAGAGGAAATTGACAAAAGTCAACAAACAAGTCCGATTTCTCTGGATCAAGGGTGCGTTCTTCCTATTATTCCGCTTCAGACCATTTACATTTGAAGATTTTATTGACATCCTTGACCGTTTCCTGGAATGGCAGTGGTCAGAAATTATTCACTACGTCCATTACTTTCGCTCTAGGAGAAGTGTTTGAGGTAAGAGAAAAGAGGTATAAAAACAGACTACTATGCCACGATCTTTATCTTTCGTGATACTACAGATTCCGTGGATTGAAATCAATGACACTATTGAAACAGTGGAGGATTGCCAACACCTATTACGAGAACTGTGTCCATTGAATTGGGGTCGACGTGTAGTGTGTGTCTTAGTGACTTGCTTTCTGGGATTTCGTTTACCAGCCGATTCCTTGTGGATTCTTTACGAACAGTACATACCACTCCAAAAAGCATGAAAGTGGTCCCATTAAATGTACACGAGAGACTCATTCTGCTCAAAGCTTTGCGCTTTCATCTTGATACTTCTCCACCTCTAGGGGAAAACAAGATTCGTGAACCTTTAGGCACTGAAGATGTGTACGACGACGTGTGTGTAGCTTGTGACTTACACCCTCACTGGAAAGATGTACGTGACTGGAAAAGTTGGGATTTTGAGCCATGGACAAAAGAAGTGGCACACTATGCCAAAGATTTGTAATCCTAAAAATTTAAAACGTTCAGTGAAAATAGTAACTTTTAAACCAGTGTTAGTGACAGTGCCAGAAGAAGAAGTCGTGACCGAGGAAAACCACTCTCTTCAGGACAGGACCATATCGACATCCCCGAAAGTTCATTCCGGGAGGACTCTTGTGTGACTGTGCCAAGGAGTGTAGAGACTCTAAGAACATTACACACTACCCCTACGATTTCAACTCTTGATCATCACAAATGTTGTACAGAGACTTGTTTATATTCCATTATGATCGTTTTGATGTGTCTTTTATTCATGTACTTATCCATTTGGCTTTTATGTATTTTTGTCTTTCGTGTTATTCACATTTAAAGATGACAAAAAACGTGTCCTGAAAAAAGTATAAAAACTCTTGTCTGTCTTCGTGTCAGAACTGACATTTTCCTTGCACTGCTACTATTATGACTACCTCTACTGTGTCTGCTCCCTCTTCCTCCACTTTCAAAGTCATCAACGAACACTTAGATCGTGCTAGTTGGGAGGCCTTGTATCTTCGACATCCTTTTAACATGCTCATTGCTGTACCTAGCGGTTCAGGCAAAACCGAATTTCTCAAACGTTTGATCGAACATAAATATCATTTGATCGATCGTCCCCCTCAACGCATCGTGTGGTGTTACAAAGAGTGGCAATCGGCGTACAGCCTTCTGCGAGAAAGTCAAGGCGATTCCATCGTGTTTGTAGAAGGCATTCCTAGCGAAGACGATGGGATCGTGTCTGACCCTAGTCAAACTCATTTGGTTATTTTTGACGACATGTTAGGAGAAGACGAAGAAGAAATTAAACTGTGGTTTACGCGAAAAGGGCATCATCGTAATGCCAGTGTCATTTACATCACTCAAAATTTGTTTCAACAAAGTAAAGCCCATCGCACCATCAGTCTCAATGCTCATTACTTGGTCTTGTTTAAAAGCCCTAGAGATAAATCGCAAGTGCAAGTGTTAGCCAAACAGTTAGGAACGCCTTGGCTGACTCATGCGTACGACGATGCCACTCAAACCCCACATGCCTATTTACTCGTGGATTTAAAACCCGCCACTCCCGATTATTTGCGATTTCGTATCCATCTGTTTCACCACTGGTGACAAGACGGAGGGCCTGTCGTGTACACGTCCCCGTCGTCGACTTAACCACAACCACAACGGAGTGGATATTCGCCTGAGACTCAATCGCAGCAGTGTCGCTTTCCATTTGATGGCTCATGCCAACGTGTACAAAACCATCATTCAAGAAGCCAGACTTTACGTGCGTCGCGTAGAAGTGTTACCTAAAGCGGGAAACGACATTAGTCAAACATTGATCAGATCGACTGCCAAGTATCCGATACGACGTGTAGAAGTGAAAACATTCACCATTGCTGCTGGACTCCGATCCAAGATCGAAGATCATCGGTTCCAAGGACAGTTACCCAAACGTTTAATCGTAGGCATCGTCAGTAATGCAGCCCTCAACGGAGCCCACGATCAAAATCCTTTCCAGTTTAAGCACTACAGAGTGTCCAAGATCGAAGCCAGTCGCGATGGCAAGACCTTGTGTACCAGACCCTTCGAACCTAACTTTGCCCAGAAGAATTACTTGAGATCGTACTTGTCCCTTTATGAAGCTACCGGACAGCTAGGAACCAACACCAGTCACGGCATTTCGTACGAAGATTATGAAGGAGGTTACACTTTGTAGGCTTTTGATTTCACCCCAGACCAAGGCAGCGACGAGGGACATTTCCACCCTAAATAATCTGGTCAACTGCGTGTGGAACTTCAGTTTGCAGAAGCTCTCACCGAGACGGTCAACGTCATCTTGTATGCCGAATTCGATAATACCATCGAAATCAACAGTTTGAGAGAAGTCATTCTAGACTATTAGAAACAATGGAAGACTCCTATCCCTCACTGAACGATAGAGAATCTTTGGACATGGAATGGGAGGAGAGCGTGAAAACAGAACCCCAAGACCAAGACAAAGAGGACGAGGTAGTGGTCACGTCCAGATGGTCATAACAAGAACAACATTTAATGTCCTGTTTTGCTAAACACATGGCGAATACAATTACGGAATTGAGTAAGAAATATTGTTATGGTTGTCAAAACGATCATCCCAGTCAAATTCAACACGATAAATGTATGATGATGAGTCAAGAGGAAAAATTGGACGAGTATTTGGACGACGCTTGGGGTCTCATCTCGGAAGAAGAAGTGTTGCATGAGTGGTATAAAGGCTTGCGTGATCATTCCTGCCCTCCATTGAGTACTCTAGAGATCAATCGCATCGAAGCTCTCTTAGCCCAGAGTGCGGAAACAAGGCGAGGAAACGGCTACTTGACAGTGCATTTCAAACAAAAAGTCAGAATTGAATTGATGACTTATCATTACCTGTGAAAAGAAACAGCACAACAAAAAATGGATACCTGGGAACTCTATTACCTTTTGAAAGTAGTTCGTTTACTGCTTCTTGGAATCCTGTCGTGTGCGCTAAGATGAACTACCTCACCGCAAACCTCAAGGCTATCAAGCTTATGTCATCAACACGGACGACAGTCACCTCCCAGGAACTCACTGGGTTGCCATCTACTTCCTTCAAGAGGATTGCGTGGAATATTTTGATTCGTATGGATTATCCCCTTTGGAAGACGATATCATTGACTTTATGAGAAGAAATGCCCAGACGACACGATTCAATAATGTGAAATTACGAGGCACAGATTCCATGGTGTGTGGACAATATTGTGTGTATTTTCTTCATCAACGCAGTCTTGGATATCCTTTAGAACATTTAGTGACTTATTTTGATCGTCACTCTTCTAGAAACGATGAGAAAATAGATCGATGGTTTTGTGACCATTATGGTTATCTTTTGTCTTCAGCTAGGAAACGTAGTGTATATCAATGGTCTCATGACTTCCATCAATGAAAATCTCACATCATTTCACAACGTTGTCAACCTTGTCAAAAATAATTTGTTTGATGTTATTGTTACTTGTTAGTGGTTAGTTGTTGGTTGAAAAAAATGTTGTGTTTTGAAAAAAAATGTGTCTGTTGTTTGTTTTCAAAAAATTGTATCATTACAAATGCTCTTTGACTTCTCTCTATCCCTCACCATGACATGAGCTATCATAGCGTTCCGACACTAAAACTGAGTAGGATTTAATGCATTCGCGTTTGTTTGTGTGGATAGTATATAGGTGTATGTTTTATGCATTCTCATTTGGTGAGGATAGTAAATAGGTGTGTGTTTTATGCATTCTCATTCGTTGGTGTGGATAGTAAATAGGTGTGTGTTTTATGCTTTCTCATTCGTTGGTGAGGATAATATATATGGTATGTTTTATGCATTCTCATTCGTTGGTGTAGATAGTAAATAGGTGTGTGTTTTATGCTTTCTCATTCGTTGGTGAGGATAGTAAATAGGTGTGTGTTTTATACATTCTCGTTCGTTGGTGAGGATAATAAATATGGTATGTTTTATGCATTCTCGTTCGTTGCTGTGGATAGTAAATAGGTGTGTGTTTTATGCTTTCTCATTCGTTGGTGAGGATAGTAAATAGGTGTGTGTTTTATACATTCTCGTTCGTTGGTGAGGATAATAAATATGGTATGTTTTATGCATTCTCGTTCGTTGCTGTGGATAGTAAATAGGTGTGTGTTTTATGCTTTCTCATTCGTTGGTGAGGATAGTAAATAGGTGTGTGTTTTATGCATTCGCGCTCGTTGGTATGGATAGTAAATAGGTGTATGTTTTATGCATTCTCATTCGTTGGTGTGGATAGTATATGTGTATGTATTTTATGCGTTCTCGTACGTTTGTTTGGATAGTAAGTATGGTGTGTTTATACGTTCGCGTCCGTTTGTGCGGATAGTAAATATTGTATGTTTTTTCTTCTCTTCCCGTTTGTGTGGATAGTAGATATGGGTGTGTTTTTTCTTCTCTTCAAGTTTGTGTGGATAGTAGATATGGGTGTGTTTTTTCTTCTCTTCAAGTTTGTGTGGATAGTAGATATGGGTGTGGTTTTTCTTCTCTTCCTGTTTGTGTGGATAGTAGATATGGGTGTGTTTTTTCTTCTCTTCCCGTTTGTGTGGATAGTAAATATGGATGTGTTTCTTCTTCTCTTCCCGTTTGTGTGGATAGTAGATATGGGTGTGTTTTTTCTTCTCTTCCCGTTTGTGTGGATAGTAGATATGGGTGTGTTTTATGCATTCGGCCTCGTTGGTGTGGATAATATATATGTGTGTGTATTTTATACATTCGGCCTCGTTGGTGTGGATAATAAATAGGTGTGTGTTTTATACTTTCTCATTCGTTGGTGAGGATAATAAATATGGTATGTTTTATGCATTCTCGTTCGTTGGTGTGGATAGTAAATAGGTGTGTGTTTTATGCTTTCTCATTCGTTGGTGTGGATAGTAAATAATATGTGAAGTGAGTGTAAGGGATGTTTTCGTTCACGTCCGTGCTTGACAGAAAGGGGAAAATGTGCAGAGAAAGGATGCGCATTTTCACTCAATCGCAGCTAGCCACTTCTGAGGACGTCAACATTTGCCAATCTGAAAAGATTAATAACTTGCCTATCTGAAAAGATTATAACTAACTTGCCAATCTGAAAAGATTATAACTACATAACTCAAAATACCAGACAACCATCAAAGCAAGGGACAGTCCAGGTCGCACTACCTGCTGCCCCACAAAACCCCAACCTACCCCACCGTACAAGCATGGCATACCCGGACAAGCTTACCGGACAAGCATAGCGGAACCCGGACAAGCGAGCAGACAATAACAAAGGCAAGTGGCAGTCCAGGTTGGCCTTACTGCTGCCACACAAACCCCCAACCCCACCGGACAAGCATAGCGTACCCTGGCTCGACAAACTCAAAGGAAAGGGGCAGTCCAGGAAGCTCTACCAGCTGCTACATAAAACCCTATCGGACAAACACAGCGCATCCATATCGAGTTGCAATTACTCCTCGAAAGAAGGAGGTATTGCAGTACCCAGCTCATATGGACCCCAGTTAAAGAAAAAAAACCGAGGGTCTTCAATTTGGCTCATGAAGGCCCGCTACCAAAACAAACGTGATCCTTACGATACCGCCTCGTCGTCAAAAACAAAACCTACATAGTCACCAAATTAAGATAATAAAAATGGAAGGGCAAACCTTCCCCGGATTGGTACAAATTTTCGGAAAACGGATAAGTACACTATGTACGCAAAATTCATATTCAACAATAATACCCAATGCAACAAAAATTAAAACTCAATGAGTGCTTTACCAATTGAATGAGTGGCTCACACAACATTGGTATAATGAAGTCCATTAGCATAACTGGACTAGATGTGACATTAAACCCGACCTTGCCGTTAGGTCGGGGCGCGTGGTTGCGGGTCTTGGTGTGCCCTGTGTGGCTGTCCCTGTGGCGCTTCCGTGGTGTTTTTGCGCGCCCTTTTCTGGGTTTCATTTCCTCCTTTCCTCGCCAGCTGTGTAGATATGGACTGTATCTCAGAGGTCGAAGGTCTATCGGAAAAGCTATGGTAAAGGCCCAGCACTTGGGCTAAAAGTCCAGCACAGGGCTAAGTGCCTCTCTAGTGGAGCAATGTCGCCCAGCCTGGGGCGGCATCCAACCCGGGCCGAGTGCTTCACTAGAGGGGCTATCGCCCAGCCAAGGGCAGAGAGCCCCGAAAGGGGCCTCAGGTCCAGCCTTGGACTGAAACAAGTCGCACAAGCACACAGTGCATAAGCGACTATAATTCCTCTTCATCTTGCTCATTCGCACCACATGGTACACTATATTTGGCCGTGTGTGAGGACGGACGTGTGCCATGCTGCTCTCGCTTTCAACAAATTTCTTGAGTTTATACTTCAAGAAACTTCAAGAAAAGTGAGGAAAAACAACAAAACAGATGAAAATGGATATACACACAGGATTTATTCCAGGTTTTCGCCGAAATTGTGATCCCAGGACAAAAAACAGCAATCAACACTAAGAAGCACATGGCAGCAGCTACAGGGGGTCACATCTCAGAACAAAGGAACAAAGGAAACTGACCATGGACTGGACAGACTACACCGCGCACACATCGCATAAGGTAAAGAAAGCATTTTACAAATACAATCACAACTAACATTATAATTAGAATACAATTACAATTACAAAAACCTTTCCATGATTTACATTAATTTAATTTAATTAAAGAAATGTAGTTGATCGCACTAGTTTAAACACCATTCAATCAATAAAATATGCCCTTGCTTTATACGACAATAAAGTTTAACATAAATGACCATATATCAATACCAATCTATTAACATTTCAACCCAATAAAGTTATCCCTACACATACCCCGTCATAGTAAAATCGAATAATTACACCGTTTTAATCCCTAGCATGCATTCTACAATTACAAATAAAATCACAATTACAATCATACTTATCATTTCACTACTCACAATAATCTTATTAAACGACGATAACATTGCCCTAGTTTAACACCGTTTAATCAATAAAATAGGACCTTGCCTTAAACGACAATAATTTTTAATACATTCTTATAAATTCTGTACATCTATGACACGAAAAGGGATTGAAACCTCCAAAGTCTAACAACCTATCATATTATTCTAACCACATAGGACTGTAACATTATACAGCACTCGGTGCTGAAGTAGGCTTAACTCGCTAGCCAACTGTATATGCCCATTAATGAGTCATTCTATTACTGTCATACCACTCACTGCTAGACCGCTGTATGGATACAGCTATATCGAAGTATACGTTATGGAATTTCAGGTTTCCCACACTAAAGTACTTGTCGTAAAACAGCGTCAAGGGCGTACTAAAACAACCTTATAGAGGTGATATTGGCCATAAGATTAGGGAATATATACGGTCAGATCTGAACGATAAATAAACTATACATTAAGCTACACTAAGTTACTAACATCACTAACACACTGACGCACACTAATAGACAGAACAAACACCATGACTGAACAGCACCATGATAAGGAAGGATAAACAGCAACGAAGAAAAGGAACAGCATGAAACGTTGCAGCAAATAATGAAGAAAACAATCCAAGAAAGGAAATAAAAGAATACAGATAACAAAAGGAGGCAGAAATAAAGAAGATCCAAAAATAGAGCCGACCAGGAGAGAGAAGAAGGAGCAGAAGGAAAGATGTAAATAACTACCGAAATCCACAATTTGCCATACAGAAAAGATATAACTAGCCAAATTGCCCACACAGAAAAGATGTATATAACTATTCAGCCAAATTTGCCAGACAAACATCAAAGCAAGGGGTAGTCCAGGAAGCTCTACCTTCTACCCCACAAAACCCCAGTACCTGTATCGAATCAAAGGTAAGGGACAGTCCAGGACACCACCACCCCCCGGACACCCCCCTGCTGTCCCATAACCCCTCCCCCCCCCTCGGACACGGACAAGCTCAAAGGCAAGGGACAGTCCAGGCGGCTCTGCCTGCTGGCCCACAAAAAACAACTAAAGTCTTCACTTTCGTTTTCGAAGACCACCACAATGCAATCATGATCCTTTTGGACGGCGGCTCAAAATCTGCAACCAAAAATATCTAAGCGGTGCTAAAATTTAACGGATGACTCGCATCCAGCTGATTGGAAAACTTTTTGGCCAATATAAGTACGCTCAGTACGCAAAATTCCAACATAAGAATATCTTCTAAATTCACAACTCTGTAACATTTGATCAATTGCACAGGTGGTTCACACAATGTTGGTATAGGGACACCAGTAGGCACAACTGGAAAGGATTTGATCAAAAGTCTGCCCGGCTGAGATAAAGCGGGGCGGATTGATCTTTGGTGGCGGGTGGGGTGGGGGATGCGGCCGTTTGGGAGCGAGGTAGGTACGTCCATATTGATAGGATAACGAGGCAAGATGCAGAAAGGCCCAGCTCGGGGCCAAGCTGCAGAAAGGCCCAGCTCGGGGCCAAGAGCCCCCTTAAGGGGACTGTCGCCCAGCCTAGGGCCACAACCAGTCGCAAAAGCACAGAGTGCATACGCGACTATAATCCGAATCATTCGCACCACATGACGGATGGATGGACAACATCATTCGCACCACATGGCCCAGCTCGGGGCCAAGGGCCCAGCCCGGGGCCAAGGGCCCAGCCCGGGGCTATAACCAGTCGCAAAAGCGCTTAAGTGCACAAGCGACTGACTATAATCCTTCAGTCAGTCATTCACACCATTCAACGCTGAATATAAAAAATGGCTAGCAACATGGAGAGAATGATAAGATTGCAGGAGGTGGTAGACACACTAGGCATGGTGGAGGAGATGCTGCTTAGAATGCAGCTTGGGGCTTATAGCCCGCACAGATTGGCTATGGAAATCAACAATTTAAAGAGAGGAAAGGAGATATTAAATGAGATGATTAGAATTGAAAAGAACGAAAAGGAAGACTTAGAAGACAAAAGGAGGATGAGGGAGTGGAACGAAAAATAGAAAAGGAAGAAGAAAATGAAAAAAGGAAGAAACAGGAAAAGGAGGAGGAGAAGGAAAAACAGGAGGAGGAAAAGAATGAGAAGAAGAAAAAAGTGTAGGACAGAAAATTAGAAGTTGGTGGAGGAATAGAAGAACTTAGAAGAAGACAAAGAAGAAAACCAAAGGCTCTTTTCAGGGCCACTCCACTGCCTCGAAAAGATTTATTCTTTCTTGCCTAAAACTTTTTTTATTCGATTGTGTAATTTATATTTAACTCCCCAAAACATTATTCTCTTACCTAAAAAATTTTGTTAGTCGATTTTATAATGTGTGTATGATAGATTGATGTTCATCAATCTATTGAAAAAACGAATATATTCAACATACTATGCTATGCTATTCACTGACACGAACGCGAATGATTCAAACTTTATATAGAAATGACACAGGTGGCATGACGTCACGGTACTTCTATACACAAACACGGACGCGAATGATCCGTGTTTGTATATAGAAGTGACACAGGTGGCATGACGTCACGGTACTTGCTACATTGTTGCAAGTGTCTAGGAGTTAAGGAATTAATTTAATGTAGAACACGAATGGTTCGTGATTCTATGTATTTAAGTAATTTGGTATAAGCCATCAGCCTACGAAACAGTGGCTGATTTTTTATAGTTGCTGTTTTTAGTACTGTTGATTGGTTGATGGATTGTGTATAGAGAGTTATAATATCCACAAACACGGACGCGAATGATTCGTGATTGTATATAGAAATGACACAGGTGGCATGACGTCACGGTCCTTGCTACATTGTTGCAACTGTCCAGTACCGTGACGTCACCCTACCTGTTCCATTCCTCTTGTCGCTATACAAAATTCCCATTGAGGCTATACTATCCCAGGGTGTGCTAGTCGCTATACAAAATTCCCATTGACGCTATACAGTCCCAGGGTGTGCTTTTGAGGCTATAAATCGTGTCCGTAAACGTGCCCAGGGGGAGTCTGTAATGCTAATTCCCATTGACGCTATATCGTCCCAGGGTGTACTTTTGACGCTATAAATCTTGACGCTATACAGTCCCACCCATGTTAAAATTCCCATGTTAAATTCCCATTGTCGCCAGGGTACAACCCCCCTAGTTTAACATAGAAGTCCCATTGACGCTATTCTATCCCACTACACTACTGAAGATATATATATATATAAGGCATATATATATAAGTATATAGAGAGAGAAAGAGTATATATATATATATATATATATATATGGTGGTGTGTGTGTGTGTGTGTGTGTGTGTGTGTGTGTGTGTGTGTGAGAGAGAGAGAGAGAGAGAGAGAGAGAGAGTTTGTGTTTGTGTGTGCGTGAATGAGTGAGAGAGAATGTGTACTATAATTATATACTGCTAAAATAGTGTTATGTCGTCGCTATGTTATAAAGTTTCCCCATTCTTATTATAATTGCTTATTTATCTGCTTGTAATATGAAAATGCAAGGGTTGATTCCCCTCTTAAACAGAATTCTATGTTGCAGACGAGCGACAGACCAGGAGACTCACAGAAACATCCAAGCGAGATTCGAAGGCCATACTTACATGAAACAGACATCACTTTTCAATGTATATAATAGTACGCTCTGCATAGCACGGGTTTCTTCTGTGTACAACAAAATAAAATCAACTAACAATCCACTTGTATATATATATATATATATATATATATATATATATATATATATATATATATATATATATATATATATATATATATATAGCGTGCGTGTGTGTGTCTGTTTGTGTGGTAGATTGTTCCATTAACAATTCTTTCAAGGCAAAGCTGTTTGTTTATTTTGTTTGTCCGTTATCATGTGTTTCCAAAATAGAAATATATCTGTGTATGGAACTAGACTTTACGGATCAGCGGTGCATCTAGGAATATAGTGGAGGTGTTGGTGAGTGCAAACAATTAGGCACGGGGTCTGTCGTACAGAACACCTTGTGTGAGCCCCTTAAAGCTTTTGCATTCCAAGGCATAATTTTAACCATAAAACCATATAACTGTAAAGAAAAGTTATTCAAGGAAACTTCATTAGAGGTTTGTGCTCGTTTGTTTTACTCGACCGCTCAGACCCCCCCCCCCCCGAATATTGTATAAACTATTTCTCAAATAATCTTCTGAGCCAACCATTTAAAACGGAATCTTAGACATTATAAACAATTATAAATATTCACATGCATGTCATATGTTGCCATAGTCTTTTGAATAAAAAACAGTTGCTTCATCTACTGAATCACTATGTGCCGTTTTAAACAGATCAGGGATCTTGTGATATGCATGAGATCTTCAAGTTTGACAGTAATTTTAACCGCATCACATCAAATACCTCATTTTTATTTTTTCATACTCCTAACGATCGTCTTTCTATTTGGATTGATGTCGCTCATTTTGATATTAACGTTGAATATTAGCCTTAATCTTTTTTCAAACATTACAGAATATTCTTTATATTTAAAATGGACAAATAAAACATCGGTATTCACTTTAATGTTCACTGTAATGTCTTTTGTGTAATAAAGCTGGCGTTCATCATACATACATACATACATACATACATACATACATACATACATACATACATATACATACATACATACATACATACATACATACATACTTCAAAGAGAGAAATTATCAAACGATGCCACTTGATTAAGGAAATGAGTTTACAACAAAACAGAGATTGGCTAGACATAAAAAACAGAAACGAGTCTGCAGTAGATAGGTGTAATATTGAATGCTTAACAACGTCCTCGAACAAAAACGAATCTGTTGCGCAAATATTAAAAAGTTATGAAGACTAAATTATGGAATTTTTGCAATCTAAATAATTTTTAAAAATAGTTTGCAAATTTGCCAGAAATAGTCAATGTATACATCAATAGACCTTACTCCAGTTAAAGCAAGCAAGAAATAAAACTTATCATAAGCGCGGATCAGTCTTTTTCGGTTATGTGACAAATAATACATTTTAAATTCCTAAATTTAAAATTAGGGAAGGAGTTAGAATTAAAGATGCAAAACAGTTTTTGCTGAGGGCCACATTCCTAATTTTAGGTGACACGAACTTTACATGTTGCATGGCATGAAGGGAAAATGATTATATATATATAATATATATATTATTTTGCGAATAAGAGTTATCTGTATAAGATAAAATATCTAACATAGGTATTAATTAAGGTTTGAAGACCAAAACAATGAACGACAACCCCCACCCCACCCCCAAATATATATGAACTTGTAAGATAGAAGGCTGTCAAGAATCATTTAACAGTTATGAACCAATTGAAAACATTATTAAGTTCAAATTAAATCGCTGTATATAGATAGCAGTAATACGGAACATACACATTTTAGCTTTGAAAGGTAAGGAGTTTCTAACAGTATGTGAGTAATATGGGATTTAAAAAAAGCATTAGAAAACAAGGAAGTAAAAGCATGTGAATTTCTAATCATCACAAAACCAGATGATAAAAGAAAATAAATCTTAAAACATCATAGTACAACAACAGGATGGTTATATAGGAAAATTACGATAGACGCTTTCCAACCTGAGTAAAATGACAAAATAATTGAAAAGAGACAATATTGAGAATGTAAAGTTGATTTTCACTAGAGTTTAAAACAAAAGGAAAAGCAAACTGTAGGAGACTACCAGCTAGCATATGAGATATTGAACAATCATATAAATGCATTTAAAACTGTAAAAGAAATGTATTAACCAGGGCATGACCTTTATGTACTTAGTATATCATATAAGCAACCGACTGGGGGGAAATGCCAAGCTGAATTCGATATTAAAATATATCATATGAGAGCCCCGAAGATGGTGCCAGTTTGAATGTGACAATCCATTTGGAGGGAATGGTGTCCAAAGCACCTGACACTAAATGTATGTACGTAAGTTTTCATGAGCAGAAAGAAGTCTGCTGACTCAAATACTGTTCCATACCCGATACGGACACAGGATACAGGACACAACACGAGTTTAAAAGAATGAAATGTTGACACCTGCACGAAACCTGTCGATTTTTGAAGATGGCCAGGGTGAGTATAAACATAGATTAGTCCATTGGAAATGCCACATCTTGAATCCTCGGGTAGTTGCGAAATGCACTGTAGTATCTCGGACTCCTGAATAAGTTACTATGACCAGTCTGAAGGTAATGGAATCTAATTCCTGCAAGGTACAGCTTAAATGTGGAGTACTGCAGCTGCAGCATGGTGTGACAGTATGTGACGAAATAAATCCAAATAACATCTGAGAGTGCGGGTAAAGAGGAAACATGAGCAACAATGCCTGACTTCGCCAAAAATTCGACAAACACTGGAACTGGAAGCCAGTTCTGTACTCTGATCTAGTATTATTGTACACAGATAACTCCACCAGTCCTGCACACGTTGTGTCAAAATGGTACACAGTATCCAGAAATGTTTGTATTCCATGCCACAGAACGACAGCGGAAGAATGATGTGTTGTAAGATGGTCACGCTCTCAATGAACCCATATGAAGTGTTCTCCAATAAACCTGGGATCAACCCAAATGCATATGCTATACTGATAACGTAAAGGTCATGAGAGTTAAATACATTTCTATTACCGTTTTAAATAAAAATAATAATCAAAAGATGATAAAAATACTTTCTTCATGCTTGGATCAGCCCACCTCTATTCCACTAATCTGGGATCAACCCAGCATACACTCTTATGCGGGGATCAGTCTATTATAGATTTAGTTAAGATGGGATAAGCCCAGAGTACACTAGTATGCTGGGATCAGCCTAGCATATAGTCTACTTCAACTGGGATCAGCCCAGAATACACGCAGGCATTTGACCCAATCGGTTACGCATATGCTATACCAGGGGTGGCCAGACCTGTAGTAACTGAGAGCCATTTTTAAAATAAAAAAAATTGTTGAGAGCCGCATTGAAGCACTATGGGTCACGACCCCACTCGCAATGAAAAATTCCTTTTGTGATTTAATTAAAAAAATTACTTGTTATCGAATTTAATAATTTAAACATTTCAATTGTTTTAACCCTAACCGTATGTTGAAGAAATATATGCGTTACAGTTACACAATTGAAGAAATATATGCGTTACAGTTACACAATTGAAGAAATATATGCGTTACAGTTACACAATTAACAAATATTTAAATATGTAAAATTTATGAATAGAAACACACTGCATATATACTCATAATTATAGTGAACATTAATTGTTATGATTCTGCTGAGAAGCCTTTGAACTAGCAAGTTTCTTTAAATCTGGTTGGTAGCTAGTAGTTGTGGTGCGAAGAAGTTCTGTCAGATGCTGGTTACTAGTTACTGCTCGATGCTTTGATTTTATGAACTTCATTGTGGAGTACAAAGATTCACAGCAGTAGGTTGTACCGAAAATGGATATAAGTCGGCAACTAGCTTTCTTAAGTTGAGGATATTTTACTTCTGGCACGAGCTTCCAGAAATCCATCACAGATTGTGACTTGTGTATCATCGCCAAACCCTGATCTTCCTGTAACTCTAACAGCTCCATTTCAGCAGCAGAAGGTTCCATAACAATGTTCATGGGAAGCTGGAAACCATCTTTGATTACGTCTATCATGAATGGATTTATGAGAAAAGCGGAACAGGATTTTAGTTGGTGCAAGTCATTAAACCTGGCTTGGAAATCTTCCAGTAATCCTTGTAACCTATCTCTATATGCCCCAAGCTTTCTAAGTTGAATTCCACCATCAGAGTATGAGCTAACTCTATTCTGAAGACGAGGAAAGTGCTTAAACTCCCTTGACAGGATATCTCTTTGAAGAATCTGTATTTTGTTCTGAAAGCTAAAAACAGTCTGTATAAGATCCGAAATAAGCTTATCCTTTCCTTGCAACGACAGGTTCAGATTTTGTAGATGCTGCATAATGTCAGTTAGAAACATCAAATCTTCCATCCAATCTTCGTCTGCCAGCTGTGGATAAGACTTGTCTTTTTCTGAAAGGAAAGCAGTAATGGGTTCAAGCAAGTCTACAAATCTGTTTAAAACATTGCTGGTAGACAACCACCTAACAACACAGTGGAATGAAAGGTCATCTGGTTTGTCTTCGAGATCTAGCTCACCAATGAAGTTTATGAATTGCCGATGATTTTTTGCACTTGAACGAATGAAATTCACAATTTGTAGAACCGTTGTCATTACACTTTCGAATTTAAAATATTTGGCTGCAAGATTTTCTCTGTGAATGATGCAGTGTACAGGAAGAATATCCGGATATTTTGTATCATTCGTTAAAAGCCCCATCAGACCTACATTTTTACCAAGCATTGACGGTGCTCCATCTGTTGCCACACTTACAAGTTTATTTAGTGGTACACCAGCATCCATCAGTGTTTTATCAAGGGCATTCTTGACATCGATACCGCGAGTGGTATCTTTCAGTGCCACTAAGTTTAATAGCTCTTCTTTTACAGCCACGTCTAATGAAACATAACGAACGAACACCGCCAATTGTGGCGTATCTTGAATATCTGTTGATTCATCAAGAGCCAAACTGAATGCTACACAGTTCTTTAAATCGTTCGTCATTTTTCCTTCAATATCAGCGTTAATGTCTGAAATACGTCTCTCAGTGGTGTGGCGTGACATTGGAATTTGTGTTATCAGTCGCCGAAGTCTGGAATTGTTTGGATCTAATATTGAAATTACTTCCTCGATATTCTTCTTAATAAAGTCCCCATCAGAATAAGGTCGTTTAGCACGAGCAATATTCCAAGCGATGGCATAACTTGCCTCAGTTGAAGTGACACCTTCTTTGCTGAAAGCAGAAAGTAGTGTCTGCTGCTGACACATTCCAGACTTTAACTCAGCAAGCTTGCTTTTTCTTAATTCAGATTGCAGTGGATACCGCGATGCAAACTCTTCATGACTTTTTTCATAGTGTCGCTTCAAATTGCTAGCTTTGTAATTTGCTAGCGGTGTTTGGCAGATGAGGCAAATTGGCCTACCGTCTTTATCGATAAATGCAAAGTCCTCTTCCCATTCTGGTAGAAAACTTCTATTTTCTTCTTTATATTTTCGTTTCCTGCAACTTGTTGCCATATTTGATTTAAACTTTTAAATAATAAGTTACTAACTTTAGTAGGACTAACAGTAATGGTCAATACTTTGAAATGAGAATTTTACCGGAACCGGAACCAGAAATTTAACAGTTCACATCACCAACCAATCAGAAACCAATCGCTCCCTTCAACTTTTAAAATTTAAATCAATCCCAAATTATTTTCAACCCTTTGTTTCAGTCAAGATTTTTTTTTTAAACTTTCATTTATTTTTGATATTATATATTTCAAACGAAACGTTTTAATTTCATAAATTGTTCGCGAGCCGCAATGTGAACACAGAAGAGCCGCATGCGGCTCGCGAGCCGCGGTTTGGCCACCGTTGTGCTATACTAAGAACGTGAAGGTCATGCCCGTTTAACACACTTCTTTTACAGTTTTAAAGAGAAAAAATAAGAATACTTTCTTCATGCTAGGATCAGCCTAGGTATTTTCCCCTAATCAGTTACTCATATGCTATACTAAGAACATAAAAGTCATGTCCGGTTAGTCATGCCCGGTTAATACATTTTATTTTACAATTTTAAAAGGAAAAATCATACTTTCTTCATGCTGGGATCAGCCTAGCTCTATTCCACTAATCTGTGAATACACTCTGATGCGGGGATCAGCCTTGCATAGAGTTAGTTGAGATGGGATCAGCCCAGAATACACTAGCATGCTGGGATCAGCCTAGCACATAGTCTACGTAAGCTGGGATCAGCCTAGCACAGTCTACGGAATCTGGCATCAGCCCAGAATACACTTTAAGGCTGTGATCAGCCCAGCACCAATTATACTTGAGCTGGGATCAGCCCAGAATACACTAGAATGCTGGGATCAGCCTATCAGAGATTTATTCGAAAATGGGATCAGCGCACCAGTCGTATAGTAACGTATGCAGATATATACGGCAGCATTTTTTGTAAACACCGCGCGTGTTAATTTCTAGCTAGGAGTGGAGCAAGAGCGATGAACCGTTTAATTAAGGTCAGACTTGGACGTATATTGCAATAGTCATTTGCACTAGAGATGACGATTGTACCTTACCCCAAATACAGTAAATTTGTAAGGACCGTTAATCGTTAAGGTCATCGTTTGTCAGAATTTAGGCAGTGTGGATAGCTGTTTACGCCTCTGAATAACGGAAGTAAGAGAATTTTATATATACGGATAAGTGGTGAACATATATAGCTTTTGTAATCGTGTCACTTAAGGGAACAGCTTTCTATATTCATCCCGAGAAACCCGATGAGGACAGTCCAAGAGGGAAGTCCGCAAATAAAGAGTTCAGAATAGAAGGGTCAAGAGGAAGAACCAAGCATACACACTAGACGTGGAATACACAAAGTCAAGAGAGAACGACGCCAGGTGACGCAAGTCAGGCGTGGATCGTTACTATGAAGAACGAATCCGTAAACTGAACACTGCTATTAAATTCCATTAATGTAAATCGGTTGGATTGTAATTACAATTTTAGTTTATGTATTAATTAATTAAATTTATTATATTTTTATTGTTTAAGGGGGCTCGTATTTGTTTTATTTCTTCTCA
Source organism: Megalonaias nervosa (assembly GCA_016617855.1). Taxonomy (NCBI): domain Eukaryota; kingdom Metazoa; phylum Mollusca; class Bivalvia; order Unionida; family Unionidae; genus Megalonaias; species Megalonaias nervosa. The sequence goes on along the minus strand of JAECUM010011175.1, from coordinate 26,315 downwards.
ATAATCTTGCTTAGTTCTCTGTCAATGTTCTATCTATCTATTCACACTGGGCAATAACATCGTGGGAGGTCATCCCCTAGATAACGATCGCCAAATCAATTAAAAGAGGGGCAGGGCACGCACGCACGTCTTCACGTCTCACGTTCACGTCACTCATCTAGACACACACACCACACACACACATACACACCCCTTTACAGTATCCTTTGGCTAACGTTTCATGTAGTAAATAGAATAACATTTACATTCAGACCCGGTTTTGACTGAAACACAAAAACATAATCAAAACTGTTTACAATGAGGAATTTATATCTGCTCCCTCAAATAAGTATTTCACACTTTTTCACAGATCGTTTAAGATGTCAGACATGGCCGTTGATGAAATCGTAAATCTAATTATTCCATTTTGACTTAATCGTTTCACAATAGACCTCCTAATAGAAAATGGACTTTTACCTGATAAAATTGTTAACACCGTACAAAGACATCTAAAATTAAATAAATAACAAGGTGTCGTCTAAACAATATATCAATACAATCTGCCAGGCAACATTAAGCTCTGCTCATGCTTCTGATAAAATCTACGGAGTTTACAGATAGTTCCTCATCAACGATGGATATCGAAGAGGCTGTCAAGCTTGTCATTCCAGTGTCTTTTGCCAGTTCGTAATTGATTACCTAATAGCAAATGGACAGATTAATCAATTTGTTGTTAGATAAATGAGAGAGAGAGAGAGAGAGAGAGAGAGAGAGAGAGAGTCATCAAGTGTACCGCTATTGGTGAAATGTCCTTTTTAGACTGCACCGCAGTTATATCCAGTATTTGCTGCTGATTTATTCATGGTCATTGCAGAACATAAATGCATGATATAAAATTATAGAATGATAAGCAATATTTTAAACTGAATAGAGTCAGATCTGGAAACTGTTTCAGCTGGTATAGATCTTCCGGCAGCTAAAATGGGTTGGATTGGGAATTTCAGAAACAAGAAAACTAAATTACAATCAATGGTCAGTGAGAATGAAATCTATCTAAAAATAATGGCAAACTAACAATTTCATTGCAAATTATTGATTTTGTTGTTATGTATTACAATGTATCTGATGCACATATTTATCACATCATTGACAAGAAAGAAGATGATTATTACAATCTGCAGATGTATATGGATAATGCCAAATTTGCTGCAACGACTGCAATTGTGATAAGGAAGAATGTTCTATATTGAATAATTGAAACAACTCAAAAGTATATATAACTCTGAGTACTTACAATATGTATAACACATTCTTCAACAAATAATGTGTTAGAATTTCATTTTCAAAGGACATCTACGCATCTTCTGATTTTTATACAGTTTGTGAATGATTTGAAACCAAAAGAATGGATCCCTTTTTCTTTTTAAATTAATAACAAGAAAAGTTATTACGTATTATTAGTACTTTCAAGTCTTTTTCCGTTAAAACTGTCTTTCACTGATACTTTGTTTCATAAATTGTAAATGGACATTACAAACAGTTACAAAATTTTAAAGAATAGAATGAAAATCGACATCAGAAATGTAGATGATAAATTATTATTTATTTCTTAGTTTTCTTTCAAATATTTTCCTTCTGTTTCCCAAACCAAACATTTAATTTTGTACTGATTTACGTTCGGTAATACAAGATATTAAATATGTCTTGATTACTTTTATTGAGTTTTTTGTTTATCCATTTACTGTTTTCAAAAGACATTGGTTTGCTTATATTAAATAAATGTAGTCATATGAATAGATCTATTTTCTAAACATATTTTGAATGCATCGCCCCAAAATTACTTTTGTTTTGTGAATGTAATATTATTTCGATTTTTTGTACAAGGTTCCGTATATATTAACCCATAAAACGAAATCTATTTAACAATTTCCATGATATTTTGTGCAAACTTCTCTTTTTCATTTTTGAAACTTATCCAACAAATCATTTTCTGAAAATGAAATATAGAACGTATAGAAATTTCCAGTTAACCTATTATAATCCTTGTCAATTTGTTAGCTATTCTAAGTGGTCATTCCGGAAGAGCTATATTAGTATCGTTCATTTTAGAGACAGATGTGAAAAAGGAATTTAAATACTCCGCCTTCTCTAAATCGGCGAATGCAGGTTTCAGTATGTAATAAAATTTCGTGATTAGTAACGATTATGGGATAACTGCAGGTGCAGGTGAGCCTCCAAAAGTGTTTGACGTGGTTCTGAGACTGTCCAAATTTTCGTAACATTTAAAATAATTTGTGTTTGCAATTTTTTTATTGTTTATTTTATTTCGAGATTATTTATATTTAGCTCAGTCTCTTTTTGTGTTTTCTCTAATTGCTTTCTCTATCTAATATATGTTTCTAGTGTTTCTTCGTAGAATCCTATCATACCAAGCTTTATCTAAAAGTCGAAAAGTTACTAGCCTTGTAGAGATGCATCTATCCGCCATATCTAATAAGGTGTATGTAAATAGATTTGTTGAAATGTTTATAGCGGAGCACTGACTAAAATTTTGTATCCAAAGTTTATTATGAAAATATTAAGCTTCTCAACCACCGCATACTTATAAAGCCACACTGTCCGTCAAAAGCAACAATTTGATATGTAATATAATTTGGGTATTAAATAAGTTCCCTCGTGGTTACTTATTAACACATCAATAGAAATAACTACCGAATTAATAATTTATATGTTAGGGGATGCAAAAATAGTCAAGAAAGGTTGCTGAACGAGTATTTACTCGAATAGGTTCAATTATTAAATTTTTTAAATTGTTTAGTACCATAATGTCCCTGACGTTTTTCAGATTCAAATTTAGCAAGTCGACATTTAGGTCACGAATAATAATGAGGTTTTAACAAATACTGAGGTCAAACATTGAAGGAATCCCAGAATGCATCTCGTACGCAACTGCTAGACGATATCATCTATTATTTACGTAAATTTGAATGCAAGGTATTTCGTTATTTCGTACAAGTATCTCTGTTACATGTTTGAACACTACATTTTATGATTTTTTTAAAAAATAGCTAACACTCATAATTAGTTAAATTACGTCTAATGGGTTTGTGTTATCCATCTAATTTGATCTCTTCGCTGTCCTAATAGAGTTACAGAGATGAGTCTCCGTTAGGACAATCATATCAAAGTCATCAAAATTCAAACTTGTTCCGAATGGGTATAATGTTTAAGTGAACAAAAGAAAGTGCATCATCCGTTCTTACTGAGATCAAATGAATTTAAATTGTGTGTATCTGATATATCGTAGTGAGTCGGATTCAGTGCGACAGTGTCTGCTAGTAAGCCAAAAGACAAAAATGATGTAACATATAGTATACAGGGTAAAGCTGATACACTTAAAGTTTCTTCAAAGATAATTTGTCAAAGAATATATTTCTTAACTCGAAGAAGTCAATAAAATTGGATAACCAAAATTAGTAGAAACGCAAAGCAAGAATGATTGGGATATCTTTCCTTAAAAAATCTTCCAATTTATTTAATATAGGGTCGCTTATTTTATATTTAGTTGTTCCATATGCGTCTGCTGTCAGACAACCAAATAATTAGTCCAAACTGAGCTAGGACTAGTCGCTTTAATTTGCATCATATGCATTGATCTGTGATATGAATTGTTATATCCACTAATCAATCTAGGCAATACATCTACCTATTTTCAGGTTTCACTTCCAGTAAATATTTACACATTGTAGTCCTCAGTGTTCTATTAAACCTTTTCACTACAGATGCCTAGCTGTTGGGGTAAGTATGTATGTATGTATGTATATATATATATATATATATATATATATATATATATATATATATATATATATATATATATATATATATATATATATATATATATATATATAAGTACCACAGGTGCATAAAAGCAAATTTTAGTATACTAACAACTGCCAATAAACCACGAACTAAAAGTGGAAAGATCAGAACATTTATGATTATTCCATCCAAGAAAATGAACTTCTTTCTAAGCTGTTAACCTACAGCCGTTAACACCGTACTGTAAACTCTTATTGTAGGATTACGACAGTGGTTACTGCATCGCATTAATGACTTAAATACAACGAAGAATTTTCAAATAATTGGTTTACTTTGTTAAAAACAGTTCTCTTGCAAACTGATAGGCAAATTTGCATCCTTATTCAAAGGTGAAAATGAGAGCTAAATTCTGGAACAAAACTGAGAAACCAATAAACAAACCGGGCAAGAAGATATTCGAGAAATGACTATAAGAGATTGCAAGAAGTGAACATTGCCGTCTTTAGAGAAAATCACAAGAAATATGTTTATCAGTCTAGGAACGTTTTGATTGTAAAACACGATACGATACATATACATATATTTAGCCCAACTAAAAATGTATGATGGGAAATATGAAACGAACGGTCGGCGGTAAATGGAATAAGGCATAGCTTTTGCTTTCCTTCAAGTATTATTTCGCACGTGATATTCTTTAGATGAAACAATTTCTTAATAAACGACCAGGGATTTTTTTTCAAAGAATTCAAGGTAATTTCTTTGTTAACATATCAACCCATAGAACAGTATTGTATATAATTACAAGCTGATTATAAAGTAATTACCCATAACTGCTGAGCATGTTTCACATCTGCTCCGTCAGCACTATTGGATAAATCATTACACACAAAAGAGCAGCGCAATTCTTCTTTTGCGAGAATAGATTGAGATTGATCTTAAAATTGATTGGGTGAAAAAGACAGAAAAGGGATGGAGAATATTCTACAAAATGTATTTTCTTACGTAACTTGCTATATTAGAGACAAATTAAAATCCGATTTCAAATACGGTATTTATAATATCATGAACCGCGTTTTCTCACACAATTTCTTACACGAATAGGCTGATAGACTACAAGATAAGACATAATTTTATCATACCTCATAAGGACACTCCTAGAGGTTATATTGTAAACAACAATTCAGGGAAATATCTCCAGTCAGCTGCTAGTTGAATTCTGATTGATGGGTGAAACATCTGCTTGTAATATATACATATATGATTCATATCAAGCAACCTAAAAAGATAAATCTTATACAGTTTCTAGGTGAATTATCTTCATAAAGTCTACGGTGAGTCCGGAAAGTGACACGTGCTACTGGCCTTTCAAGAATTTGATCAGCTCTAAAATGACGGCATATGAAAGCGAACGACAATGAAAGAAATGCATCTTTTGAGCTAATTTCATTGTAACAAGTTTTTCTTCCCAACAACAATGCCCAAATTAAGACACCTTAAGGAATTGTTCAAAATAAAAGCATGGCAAGCGTGGGTTATAATGGCATTCCTACGTAGGATCTGAATTCTAATTTGCCTTCATCTAGGTATGCGTGGGAAACTTGAATTGTGCATATTAGTATCTGATGGGATCATTATTCCTTTCTGATGCAAATCATACATAAGTACATGCGACTTAAACCCCACACAAACGAGTGAAAAGGGGCAATAGTTCAACAGAATGTCAATATAATTTAGATATTATTGGTGTTTTTTAGTCCTTCGATATTTCAAAGTATCCATTTAATATTACCTGTAGTTTACACTATCCACTGAATTGATTCGTCGACTTACTAGTCGCATTATGCCTTTCAATACATACCCACACAGTGCCTCTTCTTAATCATCAATGGAAGCTAAATCGTTTGTAAATCCGAGCTATGTTAAGCGATTTTTTTCACTCTGACGTACAGTAAAACTACAGTCTGAGAAAGCTGTTCGCATGTTAAGTTTTGTTAGAAGAGGTGTATATTCGTGGCAAACAGTTTAATTAGACTCATTCCTAAGATTGGAACGTGACTTTTCGTGAACGGTTTTCATTTCTTCTGGCACTGCTTGACAATAATTGGCGTGACACAGTTGCAGCTGACTTGGTTATTGACTATATTTCATTTACATATTATTTACTATCTACAACAATATGGACAATGCGTAAATTATAGATATAATGTAATATTGCCAAAAGTTGATTCATTAGACCCATTATCTGATAAAGCATACATGCAATATGTTTATATAAACCGCTTCGTTTGAAAAGCCATTATCGTTATAAGTTGTTGTCTGATGAGAAGTCCATGAGCGAGTGGTAGATTACGAAGATTTGTATAGGGAGAACAGGATGTACATCCCTCACATTTTCTATAGAAAGCTCCCAGGGTGCACGTAAGAGACGGCACTGAATTTCCAAGAGAGGGAAGAAGAAAGTACAATAATTAGTACCGAATGAGTCAGGAAGGAAAGAGTGCAAAATTAGTACAGGAAGGTGCAGGAGAAAAGAGAAATAGCCCAAGAACTGGCACAGGAAGAGTGCAGTATGGAAGAAGAAGTTAGAATAGAAAAAGAAAGAAACGAATGCAGTACAAGGGACTACTCACTGAAAGGAGTTCTCTCACATTAGGACGTTAACTCGCATGTAAAAAATTAAAGAAAGGCATTTGTTAATAGGCCAATTAATTAATTAATTTATGAGTGAAGTGCAATTGGATGTTTCACAATAAGAAATTACTTGAATAGATTATTTATTATTAATATTGGTTAAATTGTTACATACTTTACTTTGAGTTGTTCATATATTTAGGCTATCTGAAATTCTGACTGGGGGCTCGTGTGTCAATCAAATTTAAATGTCCACCTTTCTGCCGTATTAGTCCTAATACTGTAAAGGGGATGTGACAAGCAGCTGCCTTTCTTGGCACTCAAAATGAAGAGGTCAGTGTTAGGACTGGTTGCCCTCTTGTCAGGATAATATGACAGAGTGGGATATGACGCCACATGTCTACGGCATGATGCCCCAGTGCCAGGACAGCACTATAACCTGCCACACTGCAGAAGGACAGAAAATTGTTAAAGCTACGTTAAAAATACAAATTACACAATAAATACATACGAAAAAGCACAGGGACCCACGGTGATGGATATATCGAACGTCCGACAAGGCGGAATCATATCATTTAAGACTGCAGACAGTACTTAAATGCTCAGTCAGTGGAAAATGTTATAACTGTTTTTTATTTTAAAAAATACAAATGTAGAGGTGATTCTCCTTCCATATCATTGATATCGTACATACCGTTGTCATAAGACACCACAGCAGGCTGTCACAGAATCAAATGAACCAAATTTAACAGTTTAAGGTTAGACTAGAAATCTATTGAAGCTAATTCTGAAACTCGTCAGTTCATATTTGTAATACCCCATCCAACCGACTGAAACAAAAGACACACCACTGTACATGGAAATGTAAACTTATTTCTAGAACGGTGGACATTACTGTTTAGTTTTTATGTTTTGTTGGCTTAGGTAATCATCTATCCTCCACACTAGAAAAGTAAACACGTGTATTTGAAAATTAAAGAACTTAATATATATTTAGCTTTTTATGCAAATCAACTTTATCGCTTAGTGACAAAATTGAAAATTCTACTATTGCATTATTATTTCTAAGCTTTTATGGAGCATCACATGAAATATATGTATAGTCTTAACCATGGTTTTATTCCTATTACACATAAAGCATGGCTTTCAAATGAATTAAAATAAAATAAAATTAAGATCCATGATATTAATATCAAATCAAAGATTCGAGATTCGAATCAGCACTATTCTAGATATTCATTTATGTTTTACTGCTTCCTATATTGATGACGTATATTATCTATCATTCACAATGAATGTATGGCCGATACCTTCCATGGTAAACCTCCTTCATTTATTTCTCCATCAGTTTCTTTGTCTTTATTCCTTCTTAACCTTATTGTGGTCTGCATTTGGGATTATGAATGCTACCGCTTATCATTGTATCCTATTTAATTTGAGTTCTGAGGGAAGGATTTACTACTGACACACATGAAATCGAAATTCTACTTACTCTGACACTGAAAATCACGATTCAACCACGTTAATGTCAGTTTTAACTTGCAAATATTTACTACATTCAAACCAGGCGTTGCTGGTAACAGTAAAAAAATTTCAACAATAGAATATTATAGCAGTAATTTTTGTTTCTACATCCGTCCTTACATTCCACCGTTTAAATATATATCAAATACAGAAAGTTGATTTTTATCAGGTACATTGATTGAATGATCATCTATAACATGGAAAAACATGCCTACGCTTTGAATTGTCCTTCAACACGTCACAGATTAAATTTAATTCTCCTTTTCCTTTATCGTAAATTTTCGTATTATAAAAGAACTTTCTGCCGCTCTGACCAAAGTTTCTATCTAATAGAGCAAGCAAAAGGCGAACTTTATGTTTACAACTGGTACCGCACGCTGGTATTGACTAAGTATTAAATTCAGCTTTACATCAATCTCTTTTTATTGCTATATTTCGAGCCCCTGCTAAGATTGCACGTTTTGTCATTAGCTTTACTCATAATACGTGAGTGATGCAAACTCAGAATGATATCATAAATATATTTTTCTTTAAAATTGATGATTCAATCTTCATATTTGTTTTGTTTTTTTTATATTTTAATTTTTACATGCACAAGCGCCAAGTTTTATATTCTGTATTTAAAAACATAACATTTATGATATTTGCATCATATTTGCAAATAAAACCATACTGTCGTGCATTTCACACTGATTGATTGGTGTAGACCTGTTGACCCGTGACTTTCGAGAAATTCCGTAATAATAAATATAATTGCGTGTTCTGCGTTTGTATCACAGTAACTGCATTTTGAACAATTGTGTGGACGACACACGTGAACGGGGATTCTGGTTTAAACAATTAAAAAGCATTTGTTTCAAGTGTTTACTGTCATGAAAGTATGAAGATGTTGGTTTAACTGGAAATAGGACGATGCATGAACGGAATGGTCACTTGAGTGGATGTGGTCAAATAGTAACTTAATTTAAAAATAGAAAAATCTCCATATAGATTCAGATTCATCTGAACTTAATTTCCTAGACAAAGGGCAAGACGAAGAACCCCGTACAAAATTGTTCATGAAATTCTTTTCGAAGGATATTTGCTTAATAAGTGAAGGGAAACTCATGTCATACATGTACATAAGAAAGAAAAAAAAATCCTGAAATCTACAAGGTTATTAGGCTGACCTAAATTGATCCGTTGTGAAAGATATATTACTGAATACGTGGATGAACGTAATCGGTTTCTTGAATGTTATTATATATTTCGAGCTGATAAAGTCCAGAATAGTTATGTGCGGTGCTTAAATTTCTGTACAGCAGATGACTCTGTACCGCATGAAAATTTTTAATTAAGTTTAAATTATATGGAGCAGATCAAATCTTTGAAGCCAAGAAGGAAACATAACTTGACTATCTCCAACAGCGAATCAGATTGGTGAGACGACAGAGGTGGTATGACACAAAGTATGTTTAGGGACATGTGTTGCTTTTATTTACATAATTGATTTACCAGAAGCTGTTAAAAACCTTTAAACTGTCTGCAGATGATGCAAATGCATATAGGATTTGTTTTAACCAACGATTATGATAATTATGAACTTCAGGAAGATTAATACTTTTTAATTCGGTGTTCCCATAAATTAACAGTAATGTTTCAATACCCATAAGTGCTACTCTAAACTTTGGAATATATACAGAATCGAAGATGTTGGCGAAAGAAAAGTTATAACAGGGGTTACATGAAAAGCATTGACATTTTAATTGTATAGAACTATTTGGTGTTGCATCATAAAAATAAATAATCGGTGTGGAATGATTCAGAAAATCCTCATTTTTTTATATGGACAAATAAATTTTCCTGATTTTTGTACAAGGCTCTAATTAGACCACATTTGAAATATGCTACGGGAGTCATGTCACCAAATGTCGAGATATATATTTTAGATATGGAGGTCGTTAAAGGAAAGGTTACAAAATTGCGTTCAATCTTCGAAGCAATGGTTATTATTTAAATCTGCGTACATAAGGGCTACTTACTCTAAAACACATGGGTAAAAGATATTACTAAATCTAGACCATCAAGATATTGAAACGAGTAGACAAAATCAGGACAGCAAAGCTGTTAAGGAAATCAACTACAATAACTAGACACAAATTGGAAACCTCAGAAACGGAATTACAGGAAAAATCTGAGACTGAATTGGATCCTTAATAGAATAATAAACTCTTGTAAGAAACACAATGGAAAAGTAGTGAACATTATTTATATTAATTAAAGATCTAACAAGACAGAATATAAATTTATTGTTTAGGTTTAAATTGTTGCCAGTAGTGACAAGGCATCGGTATTGGACTTATTCATGTATCAACTTTGAGCACAGTGAGAAGCAAGCCGAGGGATCCGTGTAACTCATTTGCTTAAAATGACTAGGTCGCCTGACGTACCACTCTAGATGAGTTAGAAAAAGATCAGAGGTGCATATTAATTATAATCTAATTATCTTCACAGCAAGATAAAAGATAGTCCAATATCTCGATTTCTTTTTTAACAATGAACACCCATACCCACCTCCTAACAACCCCACCTCGACACACAAAGAAAATATTACCAATAGCATGACCATTTTCTTTTAAGCTCCAAAATTACAATAATCAAACTGTGTTATATTTCTTTGTGTGAAAATTCTTAAGTCAACATGAGCGTTCCATTCACCAAATATATGTTTATTTTTTTACTTAAAATAACTGTAACCATCTCACCAAACAATTTTGAAAAATATACTGCCGTGGAACAGAGAAAACATTCTGAAATAAATGAAATGTAAAAATATACTACTGTGGAACGGAGAAAACATTTTGAAATAGGGGAATTGTATCAATGCTTTGAAAACAACTTTTTTTCCTTATGTTTCAAAACTACGTGCATTTGATATGTTTTTCACGCAAAAGCTTGTATTTGGTTTTGACAGCCACAATGCATTCATTCATTAAAGGTATAGTTTTGATAAAACAAATTAAACATTTAATTAACAATATTCAATATAAACCGATCAATAATGATCATTAACAATAACAAATTAGAAAAACCATCCTAGAGATTAGACACTTCTACTTTCCCAGGGAAACTGTATCCCACCTATTTCCCCACTATTTTATATTTACTAATATATAAGCTAAACAATAGGAATTATTACTAGACAATTAACATTAATAATTGGAAGGAATAAAAAACAAATCATTCCTTTCTGCCTTCCGAACAAAGCGAAGAAAGCAGTGATACATTCACAACCCTATTGATTTATATTAATAATTTATAACCAACACAAAATATATTAAAATGTCTAAACGTTTTAATACTTTCTATACAATTAGTTTTACTTGGTGTGTAATTAAAGATTTTTCTCCAATCAGAGCCCCACAGAGTAACCATGCACTAAAATAAAGGTTGTAAAAACAACTGAGAACAATAAACTAAAAATATTCAGCACGAATACCAATTTCAAATTTTAAAGATCAATAAAGCAATAAAGCGTTTGTCCATGGTTGGACGAGAGGGCTACACTAAACGCAGACAAAATATAATAAAAAGATACTAACAAAAGTTTCTATACATACAGATCGTCATTTAATTAAAATATTAAAGTGTGAGCCAAGACAATTTAAAATTTTAGATAAAAAATGAAACATTAGAGAAAAGAACTTTAAAACTCTAGTTAAATAAATACTAGATTAAAGACTTTAAAAAACTAACTTGCAAGACTGTATTTAGTAGCTACACCATTTTTATTACTCAGCATTTATTATGCCTCCAGTTGATACATATTATATGTAACCCTCAACACTCAGTGAGGACAGGCTAATATAATGTTTATCGACAACAGCAGTAAAATGCGTACAAATGTCGTCATAATTATGAAGTTGGAACAGTTGAATACTTGCAATAAATGCCAGCTGAAGATATTATTGAGATTTTTGCATGTGGTGACAAAATAAGATATGCTCATGTTGGGTCTACGGAATATTAATGAAAACCTTGGAAGCGATGACAAACTTGTATGGTCTCTTGAAGGGTCTACAGAATAGTAATTAAATCCTTGGAAGCGATGATAAATATTGGATGCCTCATCTCAATCTACAAGACAGCGACGGACCAAATCAAGGTATTAGATCCGACGGATATTTTGTTTACGGTGAATATGTACAAAGTAGAACAACCATTATGCAGCCTGTTTCCACTGTTCAAGACACTGTCAAAATTGTTTACAGTACATTCAGGTGAAGAAAGATATGGATCCGATTAAAACTTTACAATAAAATTTCAGTAATATATTACAGGTTCTAAACGCTAGACCAACATTTTTGTTTGCTCTTGGTGGCACGTATTTCCAATGTAGTTTCTGACTTGATATTTTACCTCATTGCAGGTAAATAATTCTGATCGTGCTAGCTGTAATATTTGGCTCTTTTCATCTTTGTAATGTTTAATTTTCTGCTATTTATATAAGCATTATCTTCTCTAAACATTTTGAAGAACGTTTTTGTTTTTATCATTCTCCACTTTTTGGAATACGTCTTTTTAAAATGCTAGTGTTATGCTGTGTTATATATATATATATATATATATATATATATATATATATATATATATATATATATATATATATATATATATATATATATATATTCAAATAAAGAGATCAATTTAAAATAAATAATACACTGTTGAATACTTCGCAACTTGTCTTAAAATCGCGCATACATTAATTTTGCTGCGAAATAAATGGAAAGTGGTGGGAGAAACGAACAAATTAGTTCAAACACAATTGAAAGAATTTATACGGTTGACAAACTACTAGAAAACGTAATTCAACCATCTACGACAAAATGCTTGACTACGATATATGCAGTTCTGTCGTGTTAGAAATACTGCATGGATCTCATAACTTCTCATGTTTCAACTTAGGTACACGCATATAATATGCATCTTCTAGATACATTTCTAGGGATAATAGAAATAGAAGTACCAATCTAATATTTTCGGTGAATAGGGGGAAGGACTCACTTAGACCGCTGTATTGAACAATAAGTTATGTTATGTAGCAAACCACGTTGAAGAAAATGTAACCATCCTTTGCAGATGTGCTTCAGTAATGCTATAGACACAGATATAGCAAATTTATGAAGTAGGTACTTGTCATTTCTTTAAGTAATCGTGAAGGTAATTGACCAACTCAGCTTTTATTTCATCTCTTTTTTAGGTATTGCGAAGGTAATTGTCCCAATCAGCTTTATATTGCGTCTCTTTAAGTTATAGCGAAGGTAAATGACCCAATCAGCTTTATTGAATATTATTGTACCTCCTAACCAGTAATTTCCTCCGATATTTCCTGGGGATGTCTCAAGCAGTATTGGTATTGCTTGCATTCAATAGAAAAAAAAGCATTCACAACTGAACAGAAAATTATTTTTTACTGAACTCAGCATTTGTACTGTGGGTAAAATGACGAGGCCAACAGGTGTTTCATCCGGCTCCATAACGGTCACTTTCACTATATATTCCAGTAATTTCATTTAAATACAAACATGTCCGGAAAATGCAACATAACCTATGTTGGCTGTTTGATATGTTAAGTATAACCTAATGCCGAACATAAATAAGACAGTCTCCGTGCATCTACACCTATAAGTAGTGTACTGGATTGTATCTGAAAAATGTGGGGAAAAATAAATATACAAGGAACTTAATTAGTTTTGTGAAACTTTGAAAGATATGAATGTCTGTTTAATGCACAACTTGCCGGTTTTGTAATGCTTTGAAAGATATTGATGTCCGTTTAACGCACAACATGCTGTTAGTTGTGCAGAAAAATGACAAATGTTTAAATGATTGATATAGAAGAAATAGTGATAGAATGTTTAGTTTAACCGCTGTAGTAACACCAATGAGATTGAAGATGATTTATGAACAAAAGTGCCGTACAGACAAATTATTGAATATCTCAAACAAATCGATGCAGTCTCTCACTTGACTGTACACTTTTTCAAATCAAACTTCATACGATTAAAACCTGAAGACAAGATGCCTTTTAAACAAGAAAATGCCTCCAAATTTAATCAAACTGGTGGAAAACGTTAGAAGTAAAACTTGATATAATATCAAAGTCCACATTATCCGCCTGTATTAATCCCGGGACAATTTTACTCAAAGAAATGTTTATCTTGGATGCGAACTAAATAAGTGATTTTTCTATTGCTCTTTAGTACTTTATTTCTATTCAATGCTTTTGCTTCCAAAGATGGAACTAAATGCTTGGCACAACCCTTGTTAGTTTCGTTCAACCAGACTCGTTGCTACCCGTGGGTACTTTGCTATAAATGATACCTTGACGAATTCCGTGTCCCAGTGTGTCCTTTTGACTAGTGTAATATATAGTTTATGTGGACCAAAATGGAGACTCCGACATTTTCTCCTTTATAAGTCTGATTTTCTAGGACATTATATAGTTCTTTTTCGTAACTTTCAAGAGACAGCTCTGATTATTATGTTGAATCATAACCAGAATACTTTAAGGAAAGGAGATGTATTTGTTGAATATTTTTATTTCTCATTTTGCTTGTCAGAAATAAAGAACTTTTCGATTTACAGACTGACGAGAATGTTCCTCTGTGGGACATAATTGTCTATTCTAATGGTTAGCTCATTGTAACTTGGTTTCGAAAATCATGTTTTTCTCAGATTAAAGGATTCTTGGTGCCTTAATTGTCTGGATTACTTCCTTTTTGAATCTGATGTAAAGGAATAATAATTTATGGGTCGAGGTGACAAAGCAATTCAGTGCCATCATCATAAATTTCATATCTATTTATGACTTTGCCGTCATCCTATTGTAATTAGCACGTTTCTGTATTTAGAAAAACGATCTAATGGCCGGAACTTCCACCGCAGAGAAGCTATTATCTTTTCGCTATGTAACGAGGCGAGTTTGTTCTCGCAATAATGAAAAAACCCATTGGAAGACCAACGTACTACTTCATGACAGCTAACACATCTCAAATTTTGCCAAATGAGGGCCCGTGTCATTTTGAATTATTAGATGACACCTTTTTTTGCCTGGGGTCCCTCACAATATCCCCAGTGTTGCTTGTCGCAGTGCTGTCAATTACTGTTCCTCTGTGATTGTTTCTCTCGCCTCTACAAACTGCTTTAGCGAAGTCGTTCGAGTCCCAAAGAGTACTAAGTATTTGT
The DNA here is from genome assembly GCA_016617855.1 of Megalonaias nervosa. Classification (NCBI taxonomy): domain Eukaryota; kingdom Metazoa; phylum Mollusca; class Bivalvia; order Unionida; family Unionidae; genus Megalonaias; species Megalonaias nervosa. The sequence continues at coordinate 11,129 of JAECUM010011175.1, read as the reverse complement.
CATAACATCTATTATCTTTTCTCTTCTTGCAATCGATAGACCCTTTTGTGGATTTGATGCTTCTGACTTCCATAAAACGGAAAAAAGTTAGACCAACGGCATTTTCCAGGCTGGCCAAGGTAATATCAGAATGAAATAATAATTAGCACGTGCATACATAACAAAAGGACGAGTTTATATATACATATTTGGGTGCTTTGAACGTTAAGTGCCTAATTAATTTGGGCCAAAGGCAATTTTTTATTACACACTAGGGTGACATAAGTATTAATTTATTAAAAATATTTTGATTCTATAGAATATCTTTGTACAAATGATAACAAGAGTCCATGTAAGAGACTGACACTCTACTGAGTGAAAAAGATTTGCACATTATAAGTTCTTTTCATTCCTACATTTATTTTTTTGGCTTTTGAGCATTGTTACCATTTATAATATTCCCGTGAATCTCCAATATACCAAATATGTGTAAACAATATATTTGATGTAGCATATTCACAAGATAAGTGAAATACAGAAATTTTTTATGACCTTTAAATCTAGAAAATTAAATCGTGGATCGAGAATCACTCAACTAGCCGCAGATACTGTCAAGAGATTCTTGCTTCCTAGGTTCGGTTATATCCATAATCACCATTTATTTTCTTTCAAAATACATATGAGATGGAAAATGGGATGATTAAGGATTCAAAAGGATTAGCCAGATTATCAAGATGGCTGCTTTAGAGGCAATGTTGGCGATCAGACCAGCACTCTTTTAGTTTAGGACTATCTACATATCATAACGGTCCATGCCAACACAAACGTGATGTGGAATTTGGATGTTACATGGACACCATTTTCATCAGAACCAGGAGACTTCAGCTATGACTAAATGGATATAATTGAGTTCATCAGACTCAGCTGATGCGCTCATTAATCGGTCTCCCTTTTGTAGAATGCTTACTAATCCCTCTCCCTTTTATAAAATGCTGACTAATCCATTAGCCCCCCCCCCCATTCTTTGAAATATTGGTTTAGGTGTAAACTCATGAAGGAATCTACATGTTATGCTTTATTTTCTTATCCAGTAGATATATGACACTGGAAAGTTTCGAAGTGATTTTCCCGGAATTATTTTTACTAAACCGCTTTTCTGTAGAAAAGAAAGTGTATTGACTGCTTGTTTCTGTATGTCATGACATTACTCTGATTTATTCACACAGAGAAAAGTTCCGAAAATACTGCGAATGAAACCTCAATCTGAATTTTCTATTAGTTTCATTTTCATTTTTATTCTCAGTTTCCCATTAATTTTATTTTCAGGAACTATCCTTACAGTAAATCAATGAATTAAAATTATATTGACATGCCTAGGATATGTTTTGCAAGTGTTTAGGTACTAATAATTGGGAAAACGTGCAAATTTTCTTTGTTATTGGTTGATATTGGCTCATTAAAATAACTAGAAAATGTATCGTACTCCACAGAGGTGAAAATACAAGAGAACTCATTCCACATCAGTTCTTTACAACAGATCGTTTATATTTCGGATTTGATTTTCATGGTAACAGACTTAGCTTCGGAATGTAAATGGATTTTGACGATAAATCATGATTCCAATGAAATTATTAAAAGCTTGTCACTTCTTTGATACTGTGGCTTGGGTTTATCTCAAGGGATGCAAGTCTAAAAGGGCGTGTTTGGGAACGATTTAGGTCGATTGATCTTTGCATGCGTCACTAGACACAAATCCAGTTTCTCTTTACGGTTTAAACAACTCCAAGACATATCAATAAGGAGTGCAGCATGAACGAAAACAAACAGATCCTTTTAACAGAAATTTAAAAGACAAATCAATCAATTCATGAAATTGGTAACAACGATTCATTAGTTTTTCTAAAGGCGTTAAACAAATTTTCGAACCCATGGTAAAAATATTCGTTAAATGAATGTGGATTTCATAGGGTAGTTGGTATTTGGATTCAGAAGGATCATAATAAAATTTTAAGAAATTGCCGATAAATGTTCCTTTACGTTTGAAATCAAAAGAAAAGGCATTTAAACGTGGACTTACAATACATTATCTGGGTCACTAAAATGAGTAGTCAACATGAAAAATGTTGTTTTTGTCACTTAAAAAGTAAAAATAATCATTAATCAATATGTTTCAGTCTTTGAACTTTCGATTGTTTATTTCCTTTATAAATCATCTATCATACGTTTCATATTTACGTCATAATTTCAAATATATATGATTGTTATATTGATGGTCCCTGACACACTAAGGTATCATTTTTGTTTCTATTTTCTTTTTGATAAGATTGAATTTATAAAGGCGCTTAAATAGCACATTGGTTTTTCAACAGTGTCTACCATATAATTAGCGGAAATGGTACTTCGACATGCCAGACTTAATAGGCATATAAAATCACGTATATAGAAGATAGAATATACTTTCTTCCCATGTACATAGAGGACCGGATTGCTACATACCGCAGAAAACGGCGTGTCATCTTATTCGTCGAGTTTATACCCTGTGACTTGCTTTACAGAAACCGTGATTGAGGTTTCTGGAAGGTGTTTTAAACTCGTGTAATTCTTCGATAATGTTAATGCCTTATCAAGATTCAAGCTGTTTGTAAAATTACAGGCTCGCTAAACCTTTGCGAAAGGTATGCTGAAAAATTGAATCATATCATAAGTACGTAAACATAGTATTCTATGCGTATTTCTTTTAATCGACAAAGAACCACTCTAAGATATGAATTGGCTGTGTTTATTGTGAAAAGAGATTTCATGATTTCATAGTAGCCATAAGAATTGAACATCAATTTAAAAAATTTCAAACAGCCCCAAACCAACAACTTTTAACCTTCGCTGAGCTAGAATTAAATTTATTTCATTTTAATTTTTAAGACACGTGCACATTGTTCTATTCCTGATGTCATAATGAACGATATATATATATATATATATATATATATATATATATATATATATATAGAGAGAGAGAGAGAGAGAGAGAGAGAGAGAGAGAGAGAGAGAGAGAGAGAGATCATCGGAGCAAAATTTACAATAGTTTCCTTCTAGCTTATAATGTTATAATGCAGCAGTAAATTAATTAAGCTAGAAAACTAAGTGCAATGTCAATAAGCGTAATTTATTAACTTAATTTTTTTATTCGTTGATAGAAGGCGTAGAAAATAAGATGCTTAAATTTTTAAGATATTCCACAAATTTCAAAATGAAAATATTCTCCAAATTGTAGAAAACAAAGTGAAAATTGAGTAGTGTGCTAAACACCTCAAAATGTGATTCATCAAGGACAGACAGAGTTTTACAAAATCATTTTAGAACATGATAAAAAGTGACTTTTTTCTTCTTGTGAAATTTTTAACGGTAGCAATTCATTTCTTTGATGCTTATTACCGATCAACCACATTTCCTTTATATTTATTACGGGCAACACTCTATCTCTTTTGTTGATATTTATTACCGGTAACTCTCTTTCCTTCATACATATTACAGGTAACTCTCTGTTTCCTTGATACATATTACTGGTAACTCTCTTTTTTTGACTCTTATTACCTTTAGCTATCTCTTTCCCTGAAACTTACTCTTTCCTTCATAGTTATTACTGGTCTCTCTTTTTCCTTGATATTTAATACCGATAACTCTCTCTTTCCTCAATGCCTATTAGTCGTAACTCTCCTTTACCAGTAACTCTCTCTTTCCTTAATATTTATTCATGATAACTCTCTTTTTCCCTGATACTCATTGCGAGCAACTTTCTCTTTTCTGTATTCTCATTACCGGTAACTCTCTTTTTTTAATATTCTTACTACCGGCCACTCTCTTCTTTTTTATTCTCATTACCGGTAACTCTCTTTTTCCTTGATATTTATTACCGGTAATTTTCTTACCCTGACACTTATTGCCTATAACTTCCTATTTCTTTAAAACTTATTCACATATATCTCTTTTCTTTATAATTATTACCGGTAACTATCTCTTGCCTTGCCACTCATTACCGTTAAGTCTCTCTTTCTTTTATACTTGTTACTGGTAACGCTCTTTTTCCTTTATTCTTATTACCAGTAACTCTCTCTTCCTTTGATACTTATTACCGGCGACTCTCTCTCTCTCTCTCTCTTTCTCTCTCTCTCTCTCTCTCTCTGCATTTTCCTTATTACCGGTAAATCTCTTTTTCCTTTATACTTATTAAGGAGTTTTGAAATATAGTAGCTGCAACAGGAAAGGGGTGAAAAGTAAGACGAAAACGCTTCATACCAAATTTGCTAAGAACAGTGCAACTATAGTGGCTGTAACACTGTTGCAATATTTGAATCCTTTACTTTAAACAGTGATTTCCTATATTTTGTTTTAATTATAATTTTTGCTTTCTTTTGAATCGATTTTTCCAATGTTTCCTTTATCATTTCTACCAAAAGCTGTTAGATGTACAACTAAGTGATCTTTTACAATTTCAAATTTTTCCAACGGTTCTTGCAAAAACAACCTTTGTGTTTGGGGTTTTATCTTTGCTAATGATCATACCACGCTCTTAACACATTAATATCGTCTCATGAACTTTATTGATCTGACATCTTTCCAGAACCTTTACAGAGCCTTTTAGTTCTCATTCATCCTGAGTAGGGAATATTTACACTGTAGGTGGAAGCTTTTCATAATCTTCGTTGTCGGGAGTCTCATTTGTGACTGTTGATGGAATCTAGATCAGGGGTCTCTAACACGCGCCCTCCAAGCCGTATCCTGTGGCCCTCAAAAATGGCATCACAAGGTGTCTTAGAGAAAACAAAGGTGGTGCGGCCCTTTCGGCAATCGAAAATGCCCTGATGTGGCCTTCAGGGTTGTTTGAGTTTGACACCCCTGATTTAGATATTGGTAGGTACATGTGTTGGTTTTCTGATATACTTTTTGAGAGATGTTACGCAACTCACATTAATGATACGCAGGTTTTTGGTTGTGTTTCGTGGAATGTGAAAAACACATCACATTCTTTACACATGTTTTGGAGTTAATAATATGCTACCAATTAATGTGTTTCAAATATTTTCGTTGTGTATGTGAAGCCACAGATTCAGCTTTAATCAACTCTTCGACTTAGATCGCCAAAGACAGTTTTGACATGAATCATACTAATATGGTGTAGTGTCTTCTTTTCTAAAATCATTGACCAATGGCTGATATTGGAGTTTTAAATCACACATTATGTAATATTTGTATTGGCAAGATCTTAATGAGGTTTTTTGGGAAGAGTTACTTCTCTTGATATACCATGTTTATCTAACTGTGTCTTCAGAACTTTCGAATGAGTGAATGCATTCGTGGTCATCTCTGGAGTGTTCTTCAGAAATTTCGAATGATTGAATGTATTCGTGGTCGTATCTGGAGTTTTCTTCAGAAATTTCGAATGATTGAATGTATTCGTGGTCGTATCTGGAGTTTTCTTCAGAAATTTCGAATGATTGAATGTATTCAAAGTCATCTTTGGAGTGTTCTTAAGAGTTTTCGAATGATTGAATGTATTCGTAATCATCTTTAGAGTGATCTTCAAAACTTTTCTGTTGTACTAACGTAAGCCAGATTTATGTTCATATTGTGATTGTCCCAGCTAGGTGAAGTCCTTATCTTCTGCACATTCTGTACATGTCCTGGAATTGTTCACTTACTACTAGCTATATTTCAATTTATTTTTCGCTACCCATTGTAGCACTGTAAGCCATCTTGCAACTGACTTTTCTAGAATCTTGAAATCGTGTCAATCTTTCTACGGGGCCATCTTGTCCAGTAAATAGAAGGTGATTGATGGAAAGGCAAGATAAACATAAAAAGGAATAATTCCGGACAATGTAACTTGGCAGAGGACTTCATAGGCATCATGATAAACGTTCATTGGAATTCAAACAAGCCAAAGCTGAGCGACTAAAGAAGAAACAAGATGCTGGATCAGTGTCGAAAATAGCATGTGCTGAAACGTGACAGAAATTAAATAACCGTAAACAACACAATTTACTTCGTGATATGTGGTGGTGTAGCTGTTTGGGGCATTATATTCATTTCACCAAACGTAAAGTTGCTTCACGGAGCTTTGATCGCCTATGGCAAGATGTTTAGGAATGGAGACAGCACAATAATGGTAAACAATGTTACAACATAGAATAAATAGCAACTAAAACCCAAAGCAAGAATTGGTATAAAGTTCGACAATATGGTCCACCCAATCACAATATACCAGCAAAGCATCAGAGCGTGGATGGAGATCATCAGTCTGTACTTTGCCATTATTGAAATCTATTCAAAGTCTAATCCGAGACTAGCAAAGCTTTCTCAAAGCTTTATGTCTGCTAACCTATGCCGGAAAAGAATAAGAAAATATCTTGCACCTCCGTTGTACTCCTGTGCCTTCGTCAGATTTTTTATTGTGCTTTTAACTCAATAAATGCCAACTGAAACAAATTTATTATTACCTCTTTTCATTTCAGCTCTTACTTGTGTTTTCAAAGTTGCAAACATGAGCGTTTTCAAGAAAATGTTTAAGAGGTAAATAGCTTAATGATCAAACATGGACGTCAAATAAATTACAGAACTAATTTTTCCTTGTACGCTAAGCCAGTTCGTATTCCACTACCTAATAGCTGATGGACTTTTACATCACAAAATTGTCGATTGATATAAAATAATGTTGATTTTCCCATCTCCCTCCAGTACAACCTATACTGTACTTTGCTTGTGAGAAAAAAGTAGCCAAAACTCAATTTGCTACATAAGGTCTGCTCTTATAGTTACATACGCCATACGTTAAAAAAACGATCGAAGTTTACTGTTGGTCCACTATGTATAAGGGACACAGCCAGCGGTTTCAAGTTTATAAGTTTATCATTCTAGTGTCTTTTGCCAAATTCACGATTATCGGATAGTTAATGGAGCTTTATCTGACAAAAATATTGCACAATAAATAACGTATGAGATGAAGGAAAAGGTAACACGGTTACAGAAATCAAAATTAGTTTGATCAAAGAGGTTTAACACTGCAAGGGCAATTATGTTGCAGCTTATGTTTGCATATCAACATCCAACTGTGTATATCGCGTACAGTTACTGTTATAGCTGTTCCATTAACAATCACAGTCTTTAGCACAATAATTATATGAATTATTTCAACAAAGAGCTTTGAATGAAAAAATCATTCGCAGTAAAGTTTTAAAACATGAATAAATGGTCACATCAGCAATTGCTAAGTTGAACGGTATTGAGGAACTTGTCAAGATGTAACGACGACGTGATAAGTAATTATTATTTTCAAGGTGATGTTGTCGCGGAGTGGTAAAGCTCGCCTGAAGGACCAATTAAAAACTCTGACGAGAGAAAGGTGCTCCTTGTCGTTCGGATTACGGGTGACCTTTTCTCTGGAGACGGCTCTGATAGCAACGAGATCAAGAATGTGGAGTTCATTTTCATCATCAAAAAGTGTCCCACGTTCACCAAAACAAAATCAGGAAAAAAGGAAGGACATACACTGTTAAAAGAGCGATCTGAAATGTGAGTTGAAAAGAGAAACACCTTTATTAAAAAAAACTGCTAATATCGAGATAAATATATTTTAGTTTACTCACTTCCTAAAATTGAGATTTTCTACCCTAATTTATAACAGAAATGTCACTATCAATTTTGTTAGAAAATAGATTTTGTTATTGGGTATTACATAACTTTTAACGAACTCGTAGATAGTGCATTTGCTCACATCAATGACTATAATATGTACTATGATTGGAGAGATATCGCTTAGATGTCTTTGCGAACTTTTATAAACGGAGACAAAAAGATGAAAACAATACAGCACTATACCAAACAAACTGAAATAGACTTCAACATCCACAATTACAGTATCTCCATCTACGTGAGCCTGACAAATTAAGTGATGCAGCAGAAATATTTTTATATTGGGAGAGTTGATAACAAAGTTCTAAACACGTTTGGTGAGAAAACATTAGACATCAAAATGTGTAGGTAATAATTTAACAATAAATTAACTGCAATTGAATAGATTTCCAATAAAAGAGTTAGCGAAATTTAAGAGCCTAAGAAACAAAGTAACGAGAACAGAAATATAATTTTACATTCGATCCTTTATCTACTGGTATTCAATGAGTTTCCAATTGGTAAAATAGATAGCAGATGATTTACTTAACGTTAGACAATATATTAACCTGACAGTACACAGGATATGCAATGGGACTGATATCTTAAAGATTGACAAGAGGACAATAAAATAAACTTTCTGGAAATCTACGGCACTTACGACCGCAACATGAACACTTGCAGGCAGATTTGAATAACGCAATCCAATAGAACCATCAAAAGATTAAACCCTGATGAATGACCTCAATACAAATATTGCGAGCCTTAACATCATTACAACACCTAACATGAATACATTGTTAGAGAAAGAACGATTTACGAGAATAAGTCAAAAAGACAGAAGATATTAAAATTAAAATTAATGTGAACGAAAACACGAGTAGTTCATTAGAACCAACATTCGATGTAGCCATTACAGACTTACGTGATGCTTTGTTGTTGTTGTTATAGGGTTTAACGCCATTTTTCAGCACAAGATAGGCTATACATGGCGGCCAGTATTAATGGTGGAGGAAGAACCCGGGAAAACCCCGGAAAGAACCACCGACCCACGAGAAGCTACCGGCAAGCTTTCTCACATACCCACATTGGCCGAGCCCGAGACTCGAACCCACGCAGACAGAGGTGAGATGGCAGTGATCCGTAACAGTGAGCGCTTTAGACCACTCGGCCACTCGGGACCCCTTACGTGATGCAATGACCATGATAACAGATGTTACGTTCACTGAGTTTTACAACAAACTGCACTCGGATTTTGGATACTCTAAAACTGACATAAAAGATTAGTTTGATCAAGATGTGATCAACAATATCGGTGTGGTGGAAAGGAGCATTGATTAATTAACTAAAAGAATTAAACGATCAAGAAAAGATTGAAATTATCTAGAACCGACGTTTACAGATGCATTACGAACTGAAAGAAATAAAAAGACTTTTGTGTTAAATGTTTTATTTGGCAGAGTTAGCACTGCAATAAACGAACAGAAAATGACATTACTAACTGAATTGAATACTGGAAGTTAGAATGGATGAATTAAAAAAAAATTAAGGCAAAAATAAACAAACCATATGCACGGACGACTATTTCTCCAAGATTTTCACGAGTCAGAAGTAAGCTGATGGCGTTTAAACAAATGTTGAAGAAATAATCAGTCTTTACATAGCGAGAAACGTTTTTCTTAATTTAAAAGTCTTTTTAAATATCCAGAAACAAAGGGTTCGTTTCACAGTTGCAGTATAAAAAAGTCACATATGAGAATGGTTTAAACTGACGGATTTGAGAGAGAGTGAAAGGGGGGGGGGAGAGTGTGTGATTTGGATCTTTAACGTAACCTTAAAAAGTTTCAGTCATATCGCTACGATGTCTGCAGTGTGACATTTTATAGTCATGTCTAGCACTGGGGCACCATGCCACAGACATGCAGCATCATGTCCCACCTACTCACATTATCCTGACACCAGGCCAACCACTCCTAACATTAACCTCATAATGCTGAGCGCCAAGCTGTTAGTACGATTTTATAATAAGTCTTTGGTATGACTCGGCCGTGGTTCGAACCCGCGACCTCCCAAATCCGAGGCGGACGCTCTAACCACTAGGCCACCGGAGCGGGGGAGAGAGAGAGAGAGAAAAAAAAATAGCATCCAATGTACCTTTAACAAACCTTACTTCTGATTCTTCCAGAAAGTGCTTAATGTGTGTTAAGATACGGTGTGTTAAGATACTGTGTGTTAAGATAACGTGTGTTAAGATACGGTGCAAAACGACTGGAGAGATTGATCCTGAACGGTTTCATGACTCGGCAATAGAAAGATCTCGGTGATGATACAAGGTCTTTCAAACATGATTAATTCCGAAGACTTTGAACTAATGCAGCACTTTACAGAAATCACATGGTATTTCCTTGATGCGCGACAAAAACAGTTTTGATTTGAGAAGTACCCACGACTACCGATTACATGGCAATGGAAGTACGTTTACTAAGGTACTAATGAAAATGTAGATATCCACAAGTTGATATCTAGTTCGTGTCTGATGATCGAGTAGTCTTATATAAATGGCCTCCATATAATTGGCGATAGGTTCTTACGATGATATTTTGTGGAGTGACTAATTGTTGCACTAATTCTGACTGAGACTGAGTACAATAACTTTGTTGATAACACTGTTAATATCTGCTCAGCATTTGTGTGGAACAATAAATACAGCAGAAAGTGCTTATTCAATGATAATGATAAACCAGTGGATAAACCAAATAAGTGGTCAGAGTTACTAGATGAATTGTACTAAGGAACTGATACTTTGCTTCTAATTGACGACCTCAGGAATCTTGATGACGTGAACAAATAAGCGACTAATTTAACTGAACATGCTTGCAGTTCATTTTGATATATCGGTGAGGTGATCATTCAGATGTACTACTGTCTAGTCAAAGATTTCACGTGGAATCAACCAGTTGGGTAAATGTTTACATCAAGTTCAATAGCACAGTAGTAACAGCACTTGAAGAGAATAAACTATTTCCAGATGAAAATAAAATTAAAGGAAAACTTTTAGATAATTCGAGACTCTTGTATACTTTTCAATCGGAGGTTTCGACGGGTGTGTAATGTGTTTCTTGCCAACTACGAAATCTTTATTAATATATACAGCCAAGCCAAGTATTAATTTTTTGCCCAGCAAACACACACAAGTATATTGTTGGGTTTTTTTCCGTACCACAGTTGTAGCATTTATTTCAGTTGTTTTAAAAGCTAGTGATTTCGGGAGCCATGGGCAGCTTTTATTGCTTTTATTGTGGGTTTTAAACCGGCATGCTTGGGCATTGATGAGTTTTCTCTTAACTTTTGTAAGTTAGTCGTCCATTGAGGAACTGAAGTCGATTACTAAGATGGCAATTATTGTTGTATTAAGGTTGCCAAGGCAATATTAGTACCTGCTTTCACATTTCCGTATAAAGTGGGGAAGTGGGGACGGGCTGTAC
>JAECUM010011174.1:0-56812 GCA_016617855.1 Megalonaias nervosa | reverse complement strand
TATATATATATATATATATATTAGTTAATGTAACAGAAGCTCAGAAAAACATCAATGCTTTATTCCTTTTAGCACTTTCACATTATCTTTATGGATGCTCTTCAGGTGAATACATCAATTCTTTACAACATTTTTGTAAATAAACAATTTGACGTCATTATAATATTAATTACATCATTGTTTATACGGCAAGAAATTAACAACTTCACTAAATCTATATACCACACTTGTATACAAAATTAAATTTGTAATGTTGAAATGTCATGAACGTGCATTAATGTCTTGTTGATACAATGTCAGATGTGATTCATACAATTTAAAAGTTAAAAGGTTTTTCTGTCATCATGATATGAAAATGTATCAGTGTGTTAATACAATGTACCGATAATCATTTGTTAATTTTTATAAATAATTAGCTCTAGCTATTAAGGTCTGGATGTAGAGTACGTACGCAATGCATTTCCTTTTCTTCAATTAAAAATTCATTATTAGTTAATAATTTATTAAAGGGAAAGACTTTGAAATTTCCTCCTGAACAGTTATGTATATGTTTATTGACATTTCCTAAATCGAGCTCTTCTAATCAGTTATTTTATTTTTATGTCTATGTACTGTCATTCCCTTAGTTCATTTTTCGTCTGACGTATGTAAAAGGCTTCACACCGCACATATATCAATGCATAAATCACATTTCTTGAATTGTAATTAATGTCTTGTTTAACTTTAAAAGGCTTACCATTTTAAAATTTTATTGGGTTTCCTTCTGTTATATTGGAACAAATTTTGCGTCTACTCGTACCACACTTGGTTACTCAGTCCTTTCTTTAAATGACGTTAAATTTGGATCTGGTAAGAATGTGTTCAAAATTTTTGGATTGTCTCTTACTATTAATAATTTTCCGTGTTTCCAAGGCATTTTTCATTTTATCACTACGTCTGAGTAATTGTTCACATGTTCGTACCGGCGGTGTGATATTTGTATTCCGTGGATTTTAGGTTGTAATTAAAGGGATTCCATTTCATGATGGGTTTATGCTTTCACGGATATTTCCCTTGATTGGTCCATTTCTTTTCGCTTTGAGTATTCCTTGATTGATACTTTCGTCTAGGTAATTTTGCTTCGGAAGATAATGCTGTAACTCTGCCAGTCTGTTTTTTTTTTGTGTGTGTGTATGTTTGTTCTCTACAATTGTTATCACTCTTGAGGCAAGGTTAAAAGGAATGTTCACTTTTATGTTTTGCACGATAGATTTTAAATTGAGATAATTATGTGTTTCAGTTGGTTTACTATAAATTTCAGTAGTATTATGTGTTCCAGATAGTTTGACGAGAGTGTCTAGGAAAGGAATGCTTATTTCACTCTCATTCTTTGTGAAGTTTATAGCTGGATGCAGGTTATGAAGTTACTGGAAGAACTCTTCTATTGGTATATGTTTATTCCAAATGGAGAAGCAGTCGTCTGAAAGTCGTTATATACTTGTGGTAGATCTTATAGGACTATTTGGAACTTAACTGACAATACTGTAAGTTCTTTTCAAACTTTCACATTGTATTCAAGGGAAATAAATTGTTTGTTAAATTTTGCAAAACCTGTCGGTTTTCACTCTTTTGTGTTAATTAGTTTAATACCAAAGAATTGTAACTATATATAACCAAGGGAAGGGTGCCAAAATGCTACCCTTTCTTGGACATAGATTATAGTGGCAAATGGACAAGAGTTTTAGCACCCTTATGAAAGATACAGGCATCTTATCAGTGTTCTCCTCATACCATTAAAATGAAGTTGGGCACTTACAGTTCCATGTTGGTTCCACTATTCTTCTTACACACTTTTCAGATTACTACATCTTAATTGATGAAGTGAATTATAACATATTTCCAAGGCTCTGTCATTTTGCCATTCCAAGCGGTAACGTGGGAATTAAGCTAGCAGTCAGTCTGTTGAGCTTTACTATATTTGATATGAAATTTGACAAATTTTATGGAGTTGCACAAACATTTTTCCATATTTCTGAAAGCATATAAAAGTTTTTTTTTATGTCTATAACTAGCAAAGTTGAATCTTTGCCAATTACAAATCAAACTACATTTCTGTACACAACACAATCAAAATATTTTGGGTATAAATCTCTACTCCAGGCTTCATAACAGAGGCAGAACTGAAGTACAATGTAGGTATTACGGATCCAAGACAATAAAGGAAAAACAAATGCATACAATGCAGTAACAGTTACTTATTTTTGCTACAGTTGTGCACTGTCTCCCTGGATGTATGCATATTTTCAAGTAAGATGACAGTATGGGCAAGGAGAAAACATATGGGATTACATAAGTGACAATGTTTCATCACAGGCTACTCTTCTTCTTTGCTTGTTTAGGAAATAAGCAAAAGCTTTGAATATATGGACCAAAATGCAAAAAAATTAACAATTATTACTGATAATTGTGACATTGATGTTTATTCCAACAGTATTAAAAAAGATCTCTTTTCTTGGAAATCATCTAACAGTGTATTAATCAACAAAAAGGTAAAACATCTAAATGAAAAAATGAACTCAAGACCAGGTGAAGTTTATTTTATATCTTTATAGTAAATGCCATTAACACAAAAGAAGAATCACAACTTACAAGACGCAAGCATCACTCAAGATGAACTCTCTCTTTTCATATAAATATTTCAATATTTTTACAATGAATTTTCTTCCTTTAAGATTGGATTTGTCTCATCATCAAAAATGCAAACAGAAGGTAAAAGTAACAATGAAACTGCAAAAAATCTTCCTTAAACATCAACAAAACTGTCATATTTCTTACCTACAGGCAAAGACGGGTTACAAATGTGTAAATAAAAAAATGTATGAACCTGCACCTTTTGGATCACCATGAAACAAACAAATAAAATGTAAGTTCACATTGAACTGACATGTGTCTCATCATCAAAATTTCATATAAAAAGTAAAAGTAACAATGAAACTGTAAAAAAACCTCCTAAAACATGAATAAAACTGTATCCAATTTCTTATCTACAGACAAAGAAGGGTTATAAATGTGTAAATAAAAAAAAGATATGAACCTGCACCTTCTGGATCGCTATGAAACAAAATGAAACAAACTGAAACAAATTTAAGTTTACATACAATTGACATCATTATGAAAGTGAAGTTAACAGTATACCAAAACAAAGTAGCAAAAAGATGTGCATATGTATCAATTCAGAAACAGCACAGACCCAGATATGCTGGTACTTAATGCAACACATCTGAGTCTACACTGCCCACATTTGAGTGCACATCAATTTATGGTTAATACATTCATTTTTTAATGCTGTGGATTTTAATTTTACCTCATTCAATGAATATGCTGCAAAAGATAGTATATACAAATATGACACATTATATAAAGTTATTCATGGAGTAAAGAAACAAAAACCAGCAAAAGACTTAAAACATATCACTTAAGTTTTCACTTGACTAATCCAATATATGATGGAGTTAGATAAATTCCCATTTGTTCATGTATTAATGTATTAATGCTACTATTATATGGATATGCACTGATAATATCAATATTTGTATAATCACTTATAATGTATTGCCACTATCATATTGTGATGCATACAATACAACATTATTGCAAAATATTATTTTGTACTAATTTTATAAAAGATGACACTCTCAAGTGAATAAAGTTATCTGACTTGTACACTAACTGATTTTACATCTTAAATAATGTAAAGCAACTGCAATGGCTTGCCTTCACAAATCCCCATGAATTGCACAGTATACTTTAAGACAACTACCAACACACATGCTCATCACTCAACAGTACCCAGGGGCCATCTGTATTATCTGTCACACATACGAGGGTCTTCCTACTGTGAGCACATATATGAAGTTTATTTAGAAAATATATGAAACTGTATCATTGTAATTTCTTATATTTGACCTCTGACCTGCTCCCCCACCTCCCACCAAAACAAACTGGACCCTGGACCCTTGGAACAGGAATCAAGAATGACAGCCCTCATAGTAGAGACAAAAAGCCCAACAATATCCAGAACACTTATAAAGATGAATGGGAATGGTAAAGCATCAATTATTTATTTATTCAAATTATGTCATACAATTACTAGCATTGGCATTAAATTAGACTATACATTTATTTCAATGAATAACAAGACCAAGTATTAAGATACTAATAAATTGGAATCACAAAGTCATGTTCATCATTAGCTGCTTTGTGTTGATCATGACATGTACAGCACCATACAAGGACATCTGTATCAGTGTGTGTGTGTGTGTGTGTGTGTGTGTGTGTTTTAACATTAGCAGTGATATACATATTATGTCATTAAACACGATGTCTTCCACTAGATTCATCAGTTGAAGTAAGCAAATGTTTTGAAAAGTTTACTGAAACATGCAAGAATGAAACCAGTGTATAATAGAAATCTGATATTGAAAAAACATTCTATCTATTCTTTCAGTCATTTTCCAGGATAAAGCATTGTTTAATACCAATGATTTTCCAATTACAAACTGAGTGCAAGAAGCACAGTCTTTTCCCATATGTTAGGCCTCTTTACCTTGTATGATTAACTTATTTATAATGGTTCCATACCAGCTGAGGCCCCCATCTTGCATGAATGACAAAAAAAAATAACCAATATAAGAAAAAGCAAAACAAAGAAATAACTAATGAAGATACATATAACAAACATTAACTATTTGTCCTGAACTGCTGGGATGAACACTTTGTTCATAATAAAAATTATCAAATATTATATAAAATAACCAATACAACTAAGATATGAAACAATTCAAAGTTTGTAATTTTTTAAGAATCTTAAAGCATTTCCTTACACTTAATGGGTCTTACACATAAAATGAAAAGACATTAAAAGAAAAATAAAACACAACTTGTACCAAAAGGTGGAGCACATGATAAATACAATGAACTCCTGACAAATTATAGGGACCCAAGTGTCAGCTGATCAGATCTGTAAACTCTTTTGATATCTCTAATACTAATTTTCATATCCAATCTGTATCCCCCCCCCTTACTTAAGCCACTTAGTCCATACTTAACTGTCAAAGGAAACCATTATTTTCACTTTTGACAAAAAAGATGAGACAACTCTTGTTTCTTGGGGTTTACAGATTATCTTCTAACCAGTCAAGAAATAAACTCTATCTTCAGAAAAATATAATCCAGTTTCACCTAAATGATGTCCATTCTTAACATCTTGCTGTCTAAAATATTGTGAAAGTGCTCACGAAGAAGAAGAAAATTGTCATAGCTAGTGGATAGCTCTAGTACACAGCCACATGTATGGGCAATTGGTCTCAGGGTAAATGCAGACATTGATGGTGTAAATCTAAGTTGAATTTGTTTGCCAACGATCAGATCACTTCCAGTGCAAAATCGCAAAAATGCTGTTAGTTTGTCTTTACTACAGCTTTTGATGTATTGCCTCAAAGCATCAAGTGTGAGCTTTTCTGCTTTTGAAATATCATCTGGTAATTCAAGCAACTTCAAAACCTTTTTGTTTGTCACATGCAAATCTCTGTACACTTCTTCAAGTCCTGTGTTGGGTAGCAATGATCTCAAATAACACTGAAATAATGGTGACCAGTACTCTGTTACAAATGAAGGTTTTTGCACTATCTGATGGTGAGAGATGTCTCTAACTAGCTTTCTGATGTTGTCTTTTGTGAGCATAATGCGTGCTTCATAGCTTGAAAATACATCACAACAATCCTCTTCATCCACGCTATCAAAATCATTCAGTGCCATTTCAAAGATTTCTCTATCCATAGTGGGCAGAGAAGACAGAAAAGTATCCAACAGTTTCTCATCTTGGACATCCTTTCCATCAATGCATCTCTGAAGAAAAACTTGCGACAGCTGAATGGGCAAGTACCTTTCCTGTTTATATCCACATATGAGAACCTTGGCCACTGCCTCCCAATGTTCTCTCCTCATGATATGCACAGTTGTTGGGATTTTGATATCAGACCCAACTGTATGTTTAATATAGAAGGTCTCCCAGAATTCTGATACAACATCTCTGAAAACACCCCCAGCATCCTCACCTCTTTCAGATACAAGTTCTACCTGTAATTGATTTAATCTAGGATCAAAGTTGGCATCCAGAAAATAATTCATCATGTCATAAAACACATGACCTCTCTTAACTATTACTTTCTTAACCCTCTTATTCAAAGGAACTGTGTCATCTAGTTCTGATCTGGTGTTAAAATGGTCATCCCCTGGGTGAAAAAATATTTCATTGTCAGAACTGTGCTGGTCTAACATAGAATCTAATACATCAGAAGGCATGATGGTATTTTGTGTACAATTTGCATACATGTTGGCATAACTTGCATGTTGAAGTGCATGAATGGGGGTGCTAAGGCTTTCAACAGATTCAAATATTGACTCAGCTACTGTCCGTGACTGACTGGTGTGACTTTCAGCACTGACTCAAATGAAAACTCTTTTGACTGAAGATGTATTGGCACTGCTACATCCAAACGACATGTAATCAGAATGCTTTCAACTTGTTCACAGCTTGATTCTTTAGGATTTCTATTCAGAAAAGTTACAGGTGGCTTGTGATAGGACTCTAAGCCATGATGTAATGTTTCTGGTACGCTTATAGTGTTCTCTTCAGTGAGTGGCTCAGAAAGTATCATTATTTGATCTTGAAGAGTGAGACTTTCTGTATTGACTGAATCTTTTTTCTCTGTGACCATATAAAATCTCAGCAAACTTACCTTTGAGGATTCATATAATTCTTCAATTGTTTCATTTTGGATTTCTCTGCTGGAAAAATCTGTTAATTTAAATATAAAATCCACAATACTACCAAGTGGGGCATGATTGGTTGGGGAAAAAAGTGCTTTAGCTTTATCCAAGACTTCTTCTTTCCTGCTATTTCTTGGCATTCAATTTTGCGAGTTCCTCCTCCTTTTGCTTGCCTTACTTGCTTTCCACCATGTATCCATCCCAATTCAACTTTCCTGTTTTCTTTAAAAGCATTTCTGTTACAATGTCTTGCCATAGTTCTTTTTCTTCACTTCAAAGAAGACTCTGAAATACATTTATCCTGGAATTCTGCTGGAACTGTATCATGATAATGTCTAGTTTTCACAATGCCCAACTTGGCACGTAAAGTTTGAATTAGTTTGGTTTTTTTCTTTTCCTTGAGATCGTGATTCCTGTTTCTTCTTAATTTCTTCATCTACAAATACTTTCAGTGCTATTCTATCACCAAGCTTTGGCAAAATCTGCACCAAGTCATCCACATTCATATAGCTGATAACTGTAAGATCCAACTGGAACAAGAAATAAAAGGGAATGACAATATGAAGAAAATGAGTAAGAACAGGACATTTTATGGTACAGAGAATCAGGATCACAAAGGCAAAGGAAGAAATATAGATATGTAGACATACTCAGACACAGAACAAGTTCCCCTCTTCTGCAATCATTTTCCACTGAATTGTGCAAGTATAAATCTCTGGCAGAATGCAAGCATGTATGACTTATAATGTGAAAGAATATTTAAAACCACTGGAGCTGTAAATATATTTTTTTCATTATATAATAATAATGTGCAGTAAGATGGTGTGATTCATGGAAATGATACAGCATTTTTTACAGTACTTTACACACGTCTGAAATTTAGCTGGGGTTTTTTTTACGGGGGAGGGGGCTAATTCTAATCATGAAATACCTCAACCAAATGATGAAAATTCCATCCTCCCACTAGGATGAACCAGAAATTTCCAGAACACTAGATCACCCCAGCAAGAGAGCCTCACACATAATAGCCATGCATGCTTGGCACTCATCATTGTTTTAGGGAGCAGCCTAACTTAGTGGGACATCAGTACAGAGAGGAAGGAGGGGGTCTGGCAATAGCACCAGGTAAGTATTACAGCATTAAAAGTAGTTTTCTCCCTCCCTCCCAATATCAATAATACCATACCTGATGCTACCGCATAGCTGAATTTGTCAGTTTTGTGGGAGGTCTGATGATCCCACGAATGGCAAATAAAAACAAGGAATACTTACCCTCACAGAAGAGCAGGAGACAACTGTGGGATGGAATCCACATGGCCCACTTTCTGAGGGATGATTGGGCCCAGTGAGAAAATGCCTTTGCTTTGGTGGGCTAATGAGGAGAAAGTAGTATGAGAGTACCAAACCAAGGCTTTCATCACATCTTCCAAGATGAATGAGTTACAGAAGTCCATCAGGCAGCAATGGCTTGAACCTCATGGGCTTTATTTTCATGAAAGACAGGTCTCTATCTGCATGGGACTGGCAAATTCTCTTATTAGTTAATGCAATCCACCAAGAAATGGTAGAAGCTGGAAAATCAGCTGAACATATACTGGAGAGGAAAAGACGCTTACTGTCCTTTTTTCTCTCTTTAGAGGCTGCTAAGTGAAAAAGTAGAGCCCTAACTGAACATAAATGCCTATCTTGGTCATCCCAGCACAGATATGGCTGAGGCTGTCTCAGTCAGGAGTTGGGCAATGAAAGGAAGCTGAAGTTTGGCTGAAAAATACTTGATGGCAAAAGAAAGAAACTGACTCATAATTCCCATTGAATCTGATACTGCCCTGCTCTATGTATCAGGCATGAAGCTCACCCCTTCATCTCCTAGACGCTAATGTGAGGAAGAAAACTGTCTTGATTGTAAGGTTCTCAAAGGAAGCTTCATCCAAAGGTTTGGGGTTGGTAGAGAGGGGGTATTTAGAGCCCACAAGATGCAAGAGATGTTCCATTTAGGTATTTGAGAGCGAGACACTGGTCTTTGCAATTTGACATACCTGATCCAGTCTGCTAAATGAGAATCCATCCCAATAAAAATGTGAGTGTTGGAAAGGTTTGCTCAATAGCCCTTATTAGCAGAAACCGAGTATTGTTTTTTCTTCAAAGAAGAAGAGAAAAAAACAGCTACTGTGCACACAGTGGGACAACACGGTTTGACAGGTTTTATACTTCACCAAATAACAAGGATTGACATGTTTTCTATTATACCAACCATGAAAGATTCTACTAGAGGAAACATGTCACCTGTAGAGTTCAACGTCCCCAGCAGAGTGAGAAAACAATCAGCTGACAATGCAGTCTTAATTCTGAGTGTCTCCAATGGGGACAGGATCGTGTTTACTCTTGACCAGAGGAACACATATCAACCCTCTATCTGTGATGAAATTTACCGCCATGTAGACTAAACCTTGAGATGGATTGAGCTTTGATTTCTCAAAGTTGGATAGAAGACCCAGCGTGTTCAATATGGGCCAACAGCAAGACAGGTCTAGTCTGAGGGAACAATAAATCGTCAAAATATTGAAGGATGGGGATACCTAATGATTTTAAATGGGATGCAACTGCTACCAGAATTGAAGCCAGTAACCATCTCTTATGTTAGAAAGGACCCAGCCATCAACCATTACACCTGTGAAAAATAGTTTAGCCTGGTACCCAAAAAATCAAAGGAAGATATATTCTCTACAGAAGAGGAAGCAAGACCCTAGATATGTCCACCCTTGTACTTACGAAAGGGGAAGGGCCTGTGAACTTCTTCCCTGGGCCTTTTTGGTGCTCCCTTTTAGGGCCCACATGCCAAGGTGGAGCTCTGTATTGGGGCTGTTGTTTACACAGGGGCTGCAAAACTTTAAATAATTTAGCTGATGGGCCCTGATAACAATCAGGATGATTCAACTTCTTAGCTGGTTTTGATGAGCAAGAAGTGGGTGCTAGGGACCAGTGTTGATGGTCTCTCAAGACAAGTAGAAACAGACAGGATGATCCCTCCTAAGAGAGTCTCTGCCTCCAGGGTGGCAGCCCTAAGAAGGTTCTTACTGTGATCTAGTAAGAGCTTGGAAGTTGCCACTGACAAAGGATAACTCATGCCTAGATGTATATGCCACTGCTTCCAAGAAATAATGAAGAGCCATTGGCAACAGAGATTCCTCCTGCAGTTCAGTGAATGATCCTGCTGAAAGGAGGTGAGAATGCTAGGCTACAGTTACTAGTGGCCTAGCATTTTTTTTTCTAAGGATTCCAATGATTTCACAGGTCCTCATTAAAATACCCACTTGAGCCACATTCCACATCCAAAGTTGGGGGATTAGTGGGCCAAGAAGGGGCATGAACCTTGAAGCTAGAAGCAGCATTCAAAGGTTGCAATGCAGAGGAGGAGGAACAGACTACCCTCTATTGGACTAAGTTGTTTAGCAAAAGCCTGTCCCTTGCTAAACCTCTGCATGAGCTCCTTCATCATAACAGAGTGATGAATGAACAAGAGATGTGGTTGAAAGTTTGTCCCAGAAAGTTTCTCCAAACTGGAAAGAATTTGGAAGTCACCAGAACCTGAAGGGTTGGGACACAGCTCACTGGGCTAGTGGTGGTAAATTTCATTTATCGAATGACTAGGATTCCTCCTTCTCTGCCTCCATAACCAAAGATTATGAAATTGCAGCGGATGCGAATTGAGGAGGTACCACACTGTGTCAAACTTGTTGGCTTCAACAAGGACAGAAAGGACACCATCATCCTGCACTCTCTGTTGGTAGGCGGTGCTATGTGATCCAATGTCTCTCTGTTTAGGGGGAGACTTGTGGACGAGAAACTTGAACTGGCAACTCCTGCCACTTAGTTAATGGACTGTTTACAGCAGTGGGCTTTGCTGGTGGTTTCAGGTGACTCTCCACCCACCTAGACCGTTTTGGAGAAGGTATATCCCCTCCCTCTTTATAGACTCAACCTCGTAAGATGATTTTGGTCCAAGGCCCCCAGGCATGATCCCATTACTATTGTGGTCCACATCCAGCAGTCCTTGCAGCATGCAGGGAAAGGGCTAATCGCTTTCTACTGTGGAAGGCACTACATCCAATATGGATTTAAGGTGAAAATAGAGCAGCAGATGCTAATCTGATCCTCAGCCCTAACATGGCATCTGTAAGCCGATTTGCAGTCCACATGGGATGAAATGATAGTCTGGAGACTGGGTGGGGACTTGGCCCAATTACAATCTCTGTACCACTGGATCTGCAAAGCCATATGCCTGGTACCCATTATTTGGTGTCCAGTGACAGGTGCCTGGTGCCCAGTGACCGAGCAAGGACTCAACTGGCAACTCAGATCTGTAGGAAGATCCATCCCCAGTTCTGACAGACTTCGATCTGAGCAAACCCTTTGTTAGGGGCCTTGATCGCATCACTGACAATGGATTCCTGGGACTGAACAGGTATTGCTCCCCTCTTAGGTGTGAGCTGCACAATTGATACCCCTTACTGAGTTGTGAGTCAGTAAACTATACTGCTTTCCCTTGCTGTTGGATGAAGCTTGCTCACTGCCATTTTGGTTGTGAGATTGTGCTGGAGGGGAGTTCACAACTCGTTCTCTGTCCTAGTGGTAAAGAGGATGCCGCTCCTTTCTCTTGTCAGGGCGCAACTCAGAACTTTGTCTCTGCCCTCACGGATTGGGGACAGTGATGCTTCTCTCTCTTGGGACAATGTGACTCACCCTCCACCCAGTTATAACCTCCCTTGGAAGGGGCCCCACTACCTGTAAGCGTCTCTGGGGAGACATTGGTAATCCTTCTCTGAGACCTGACGGACTCGGAGAAGGGAAACCTCTGAGGGGGGCACTCTGTGTATATTACAGTATGTACTTCTGAAAGAGTGACAGGTGTAAGTTGTTTGCATCTACAACATTCACAATGGAGAGAAAGTTTGCATACATCTTTGTTACTTTCAAGCCAACCAAGCTTAAATACAACAAAGAAACTTCCAATTTGCAAAAAACATCTGATAACTAGAAAGGAAAAACAACCTCTGTTCTATAACCTAGCATGACAGATGAAGTGAAAAAGTGGTGTGCAACCTGGTTATCATGTATAAATTGTCAACATTCATGATATAGGTAAGGTGAATTAATGACTGGCAGATGAGTCCATTGACTGCAAAATGCAAGGAGAGGGATATTAAATACCTACCCATTGCTGCTTAGACCTGTATTTTTTTAAAAATAAAAAACAACTAATGCAAGACCAGTCTGAGAGGGGGTAAAAGGTACAAATTTAAACATAAAGATGTACACCGCATGTACATATCAATTGTCTAGGAAAAAATCTCTAGAAAGCTTAAATAAACAGATAGCAATCAATCAAGATAACATGCAAGACAATAATTCACACACTGAGCCACAATGCGGCAGCAAATCTTCTTTACATAAGAAATGATAAGCACCTGCACACCTGCCCAAAACATGTGGGGTTCTCCTGCAGGGGTGATTCTGTGTTCTGGAAGCTTCCGGTCCATCCTAATGGGAGGATGGAATTTTCATCATTCTGTCTGGTTATTTTCCTCCTGGATAAATACTGGCTATGCAATATAAACAGGTATGGTATATTACTGATATTAAATTGGGGGTTTACATTTAATCCCAGCACACCAAATGTGTGACATCACTGGTACCAAAAGACAATATTTATATTGTCATCTGTTATTAATGAATTATTCTAATCAACAAATATGAGATTAGCACAAATGTGAAGAGAAATTATATGTTTAATCTGCTACTTTGTGGTAAAAATGACACTTGATCACTTTTTAAAAAATATTCAGTAAACTGGCTATAAATTGCACCAAAATACATATAATCTTCAGATTGAGCATAATTCATGTTATATTAATTACTTGAGGGAAAAGAAGTGAATCTATCAAGTTATTTTGTGACCTTCTATAAGTTCTTGACTACCTGCACAAAAATGTATTAATCTTTGCAAGAAATCTTTAGTTGTGAAAAGCAATTCTCATTTCACAAAAGAGGAAAACAAATGAGACAAACTTCTATGTTATTTTCTGGATGGCAATAAGACATCGGTGGTTAGTTAAAATACAATATTTACTGTGGAGGCCGGGGGGAGGGGGAGTATCAATTTAATTATCACTATATGCATTTTAAGTTTTACTAACAATTGATTTTTTTTTTTATAAACTATTTTAACTACATTTGCCGTTAATGATTAATGATCTAACAGATTCTATCCACATTTTCACCTGTCATCCTTTAAATTAATAAGAATTAGGAAGTCAGAAACAAATGAATGAACAAATTCAATGATTTCTGTGGTCACTTGGTCTTCATTAAATGGTACTCATTTAAGGAAGCCCAAGTGATCACAAAAATCACTGAATTATATCTTAATTTCATTTTAGAAGAGAAGAACTGATATACAAAACTGAACGGAACCTTGTGATACTCTTCATAATTATACAAAACTGAATGGAATGTAGTGATACTCTTCAGAATATCTAATATTTCATTACATATAATTCCACTATAAATGGAGTCTGCTGTATACAGTATCTACAGTCAGCACCAATCATGGGCATGACTCCAGAAAATACATGTTAAGACAGACTGATATTTGTATGTTGACCTAATGTCAATATCTTCCAAGTTTCCAGAGTATGGAAAAATGCAGGATAAGTTGCATACAGAAGCATTTTGGGACATACAAGTACATTAAGGACATTAAGAACATCCCTGTATGTAAATAAAATAAGGATAAGCCCAACACTGCATGACCCTGTTCCTGCATTTCAAGGCAGGGGCATACAAAAAATGAGGTCCAATTAGGTCTAATACTGAACATCTGGCCTATATAACTGTTTATCATTTCATTAAGCAGGTATATGTTGTATTGTTTTAAAAAACAACATTATGTAATATATTTGTCAACCTTTATATCATGCTGATTTACCTACAAATTCAAGTTCTTTCCCATGAAAAATGCATAATATGTTAAGATGTCACTCTTAATCCAGTTAGTACAAGTTTTAAATTATACAAGTCTATTTACCTACTTTTAACAAAATCATATGAGTTCCAGAGTTTCCAGACAGGCTTCAAACTCAGCTAATTTGATGCAATATAACTTCAAAAATATGTTATCACTCACACTAATTATAGAACCTTTTTGAGACCATCATGATTAGGCTGATTTACCAAGTCTGAGCAAAATATTTTCAGACTGGTAACACATTGAACCAATCAGGTAACAAGAGCATCTAATTAACATGTATAGATCTTGCTCATAATCAAAGTCATCCAATATTTTAATGATATAAGACCTAACAAGTTTGATCAAAATCTGATTAGAAACTGAGACACCTGGTTGTTGACAAACTCATCCAATCAGATGCAACATCATTTCATTACACGCCTACATCAAGCTTATAACTCTACTCATCCAAGATCTTGACTGCATAAGACTACCAATATTTTCCAAGTATGATTGAAAGCCATTAAACAACATACTCTTTAGGTGGTTATAATCTCAGCCAGTCGGATGTAAAATCATCTCATTAATATGCACAGGTCTCATTCATAATAAAACTTATCCAACATCTTGATAATATTAGCCTATTCACCAAGCTTGATCAAAACTGTCAGAAATACTGTCTCTTCAGTGGCATGAAGCACAGTCAATCAAATGCAAGAACAGTTCATTAACATGCATGAATCTCACTCATTATAAAACCCATCTGAGATCTTGATTATATAAGCCCATATTCCAAATCATATAAGAAATATGGTTTCTTTTGTGGTAAGAAGCAATTGTTGATGAACAGATTATGGGTGGACACCTTATGGCCAGGTGAACTAAAAAGATTCCACTGTGGCCCTGACAAAAGTAATCAATGCTGTAACTGAATCTGCTGCAGAATGACTTGTCATTTTTATAGATTAATTTAGCCACATTAGTAACATTATCCAATTTCCAAGTCAAAGTCGATAACAGTGAATTTAGGCAACTGATATGCACATGATTGGAAGAACCCACAGGCACATTTAGTTTAGTGTCTGCAAGACTTACATAGGGTGAGACAGAGCTGACAAGACAATGATCATATATACAGAT
This sequence comes from Megalonaias nervosa, assembly GCA_016617855.1. Classification (NCBI taxonomy): domain Eukaryota; kingdom Metazoa; phylum Mollusca; class Bivalvia; order Unionida; family Unionidae; genus Megalonaias; species Megalonaias nervosa. The sequence continues at coordinate 41,856 of JAECUM010011174.1, read as the reverse complement.
ATATATATAGAGAGAGAGAGAGAGAGAGAGAGAGAGAGAGAGAGAGAGAGAGAGAGAGAGAATGAGAGAGAAGGGGGGAGGCTGACAGACAGGTACTATTATTCCTGTTCAAAAGAAGTATTCCAATTGGCCAAATTTAGGCTTGATCCCAATCACCTATCATTAAATAAACTGTAACCTTTTCTATATATCTTTCCTCTAATATAAAGATGATTACTCTTGCATCTTTGATTTTAAAAACCATCTAATGTTAACAAAGATCAACATTAAAGTACAGTCTCATAGAAGAGCCTGAGTTTGATAAGAAGAGAAGTTGTGTGTATTGTGTAGGTGATTCATCTGCCTCATTTTCTTCAATCAGCAATAACCTACCATGAAAATGGTAATATTTCCTCCATGATCCTGCTGCCAAATGGCTGAATGTGAACTTGGTGTCAAATCCTGATGTTTAAGTTAACAAAGTCAATCATTGTGAATAATGATATAAAACCTAGTCAACATTATTCTTACAATCACAACAAGCAGCTTCCAAGCTCTAGCTAATATGAAGCTTCATGGTAAATGTACATTTTAATTTAAAAAAAACACATGGGCACCAATAGGCAGACAGATGCTCACTGTCTAGCCTAAACAGCATGATGAAATTGAATGTTTTGATCCTTTTCTTGTATGTAATGGCAATGTTGTATAAGGATGCTTATTTGAACATAAGTAATAATTCAATGTAAATCTTTTAAAGAGTCTGCATGTATACACATGAATGCATTGATGGGGTTTAATGATACATCAGCACAATCCTAGTTATACAGCACTGGGCAAAATTATTACCAATGGTAAACCTTTCTGACACAAGTTAGAGATGTAAAAGTCTTTAAACTTGGGTATATGAAACAAACAATAATGTTAAAGCAGGGTAAAATCCTTAAAATATGGAGAAATATTTTCAAGAATAATTTTGTGGTTGTGTCAGTATGGGTTCAGAGTTCTGCAATACTTAATGTCTCATTAGATTGGAATAGAGGATTATGTAACTAATACAGTGCCAGAAGAATAATGGATATCCATGATATCATATCTGATGTGCTAATGAAATAATAACATATATTTTGGGTTTTTTTATTGCAAATTAGGTCAGCATTACAAGGGAGAGGTACCTGGTTATAATCCCATGATATGTTGCTAAATTCACCTCTATTAAAGGGAAATTGCCTTGTGGATGTGTTTGAGGTCGAGCATTTCATTATAAGATGCTGAAACCTGAGCCAAGAACAATTCTGGTTGAATGGCAACCATTGCTGCTATATACATTATCTCAAAATGCATCTATATCAGTAAACAAAATGGAAACAAAACAAACATATTTCACTGGAATATCTATACAAGATCTTACAAACAAGAATTATACCATTTTAAATTCTATTATCCTTTAAGTTCCACTTCTTTACTCTGCTGTACTTCACATTAAAAAATTAATATTTGTAACGTTTTGCTCGAGGCTTGTATATAAAGATCTTAGATGGCTTGTTTAGCCACCATGCATTTGTAATATTAACAAAAATTATAATAAAAAAACCCAACAACTTAGCATTTGTATGATACTAGAGCTCAATACAATGACATTGTCTTATTAAATGCATACTTTTGACGATGCATAAGCGCATGTTGAATAAAGCAGATGACATCTTTTGGTTTGCCTAGCAAAACTGCAGTAAATTATACTTGCAGACTAAATTGTACTTTGGTTTTCCACATGTAATTTCATGCTTCACATTTGTATGGATTTTGCATGGTGTTTCTAACCGATTCTAGTAACCAAATTAGCAACAAATTAGTACAAATATTCCACATTTCTAATTTTCATATTGCCTGGTATTGTAGAGCTATAGTTTATAAAGATGCTTTTGCTCGGAAAACGTTTATGCAATTGAAAGCAGAACATTTTGATGGATCTAGGCTTATATTGGGTTATAGGAATAATGTCGCACTTATCACTGATCTCTTTTGTTGCAGTTTGCACTGAAATACCTTTTCCTGCTCCATTCTTTGAATCGCATCGTGGCACCCCATACTTCTCAGAAATGCACACAGCTCTGGCTCCATCTTCGATCGCTGAAATTAAAAAGAACCGGAAGCCAAGTTAAGCTAGAGTACATGTGCACGGATCAAATTTGGTAGCAGTACCGGGTAGGCCTATGTGTAGTACACTGTACCAAGAGAACAGTAAATATTAATGTGGGCCGACGTGTTGTAAGCAGTTATGCCCAACTATTATTTTAATGTTTTCATTGTCAATTTACCTATGTCCTACCCACCCTCCTGCAGTTGCGGAGTTTGCTTGGCCTGGGCAAATAGTCAGGCAAAACTAAAATTCATTTAAATACATTAAGAAATAGAGCAATAATCTTGGCATTTTCACTTACGACTGTAAAATTATGTCCATACTCACCTACAGACGCAGAGGATTTGACAACGACAGAAATTCAAAAACTTCTTCAGGTTGAATGTAAGGAAAGGATTGCCTAAATCACAAAACTGTTGCATTTATTTGCAATAGTATTGCGAATATTCGCAATAAGTATTGCGTTTATTCGCAATAGTATTGCAAATATTTGCAATAAGTATTGCGTTTATTCGCAATAAATATTGTGTTTATTCGCAATAATATTGCATTTATTTGCAATTTATTGCGAATATTCACAATAAGTATTGCATTTATTCACAATAGTATTGTGAATATTCACAATAAGTATTGCGTTTATTTGCAATAGTATTGCAAATATTTGCAATACCTATTGTGTTTATTCGCAATAGTATTGCGTTTATTCGCAATGTATTGCGAATATTCGCAATAAGTATTGCGTTTATTCGCAATAAGTATTGCGTTTATTTGCAAACTATTGCGTTTATTCGCAATAGTATTACGTTTATTTTGCAAAGTATTGCGTTTATTTGCAATAGTATTGAGAATATTCGCAAGACTTATTGCGTTTATTCGCAATGTATTGTGAATATTCGCAATAAGTATTGCGTTTATTCGCAATAGTATTGCGTTTATTTGCAATGTATTGCGAAAATTCGCAATAAGTATTGCGTTTATTCGCACTATATTTATTTTTTTACGGACACGATTTGGCACTAATGGGCTTCCGTAATAGTGAAGATTGGTGTAGTGCTAAATAAAAAAGGTGGAGGAGCACAATAAAGAAGTGAGGGAACGCATGTCACTCAGATGCGGGGGGGGGGGGGCGCAAAAAAGTAAGGGAACACCGTTCCTACGAGTTCCACAGCACTACGCCCCTGCTAATGAATGGTACAGACGTAATGTCTTTCTGCATTTATGATTAAGGCAGCATTTTGTTTTAATTGGTTTGAACTTAATTAACGTAAAAGACTTATTCTATAATAAAGATACATTATTATTTTGTTGTTTTTAACATTATATCTTTGATTACGCGTAGACTATGTGTTGAAAAAAATTCCCTTAGATATGACTAACTATAACTTTGAACAGCATTTTTGGGCTCTGAGCTAACTTCTTGAAACAAAACGACAATTTTTTTTTTTAGAATTAGCATGGGGTGAGAACTCAAGATTTCGTCACAAGTAACGAATGGAAAAACGTGTCCATTTTTTTTTTTGCAAAACGTTTGTCTCTTGTTGCTAAAAATGGCTTTTATTGTTCACGTACCGCAAAATTAAAAGGCGGTCATCACCATCGTCAATCTTTATATCCTCTTTTCAGATGTAAAGGACACAAGAAGTTAACATACATGAATAATGCATTCCTCGTCTGATATTTTGTGACAGAACACACACAGACGAATGTCAATGTTATTTATGTGTACAAACTATTTCGCTTTGCCGCAGAGTGCTCTGACATAAAATTAAAGCATGGATTATGACATCTGTATAGGAATAAATGTAGTGTTTACAAACGTGCATGGTACTATAAGGTACCATTATCAGAACGTTTGCAAGGGTCATAATTAACTCTAACTCTCTTGTTTCTTTGGAATCTAACACACTATTGTTGGTTTTATAGAATTATTAACATTGTTTAATATTTTGTTGGACATGTCAGTATGGCACAGGTTTGTAAAGCACTCGTGTTCATACTTATGAGCAGGAACGGATGTAGGCTTTGGTGGACTGAGACACTTCAGCTGGTGGTGGTTGTAGTGGCTTATTTAGGTTTTTAACGTAGCTTTCAGGATTTTAGTCATATCGCTACGATATCTGCAGTATGGCAGTTTATAGTGATGGTGGCCACTGGGGCATCGTGCCGCAGACATTTAGCATTGTGTCCTACCCAGTCACATTATCCTGACATCAGGAAGACTAGTCCTTATACTAACCTCTTAAATGCTGCTAGTACCATTTTATCTAAGTCTTTGATATGACTCGGCTGGGTTTCGAACCGTCGACCTCCCTCATCCGAGGCGGATGCTCTAGCAATTTAGGCCACCAGATGGTTGGGTGGGCTGGACACTTCAGATATGGATCTACAAAAGCACAATTAAAGCGCTTCTTAAGCTGTCCTTGATATGTGCATATTTATATAGCTATAAATTAGGCTTCGTATTAGACAGTTTAGATCCATGTGTAGCTTTTTCAACAAGTCATTTTATCCACGGCAACTGGGGGAGGGGGCATGACTGGGGGTGGTGTCAGGGACACATGCATCACCCCTTCACGTCCCACTTTTTTCCGGCACTGCTTACGAGTAGCATGTTTTATAATTTGTTTCCATTGTATTTTTTCTGGAATTATTTTGTCTCTAAACGTACACAAATAAATTCATAATATTATATTTGTGCAAACTGATGCATATATCAGGAATAAATATTTATATTTTGTAACTTATATTCTAGAAAGATAACGATATAATCTGATTATAAATGTTCTTTAAGATTTTACATTTTCTGGAAGGTGGCATAATTCACTAAGCAAGTTCGATTCCTTACATGATTTTCCGGTACAATTGCCTTTACCCCCAGTAAACATTCGCTCATTCCTGCTCGTGTGGTGTGAGGAACACCTTGCAGAAAGTTGATACTGTGATGCAGAAATACATTGAGACTTGTTAAATCTTCAACAGTGCCAATCCCTACAAGAGGATCAAACTTGATTTTCTACCTTTAGAACAAGACCTGTCTACTTTTGACAAACATTTTGTATTGGAACACACAAGGATTCTAACATGATCGGTAACATTTAAAATTGATACAGTATGATTGCATATTTTCCAGTTAAACCTTCCGCATTGTGTTTGTCTGTTATGATTAAAACCTATTACACAGCTTTTACTAACGTTGAAGGTGAAATTCCGTGTTAGAGTATCTTTTATATACATCAAACATCTTTTGCTAATGGGTTGGTGTGTTTGCAACCAGAATTATATAATCAGCTTGCGCTGGATTTCTAGTTGGACTTGACTCAACAAAGAGCCCTACTATTGTAATTCCTGTAAAAGATTATTGATTTAAACAAGATATAAAGGTGTTGCTAAAATACCTCCCTGCCGAATGCCCTATTCTATTCGAAAAGGTTCTGATTTGATCCGTTCATCAGGATAATGATTTGAATATCTGAGTACAATGCCATTATTACATTAAAATCTTGCATTGAATGCCTAGTTTTTGGGGTTTGATGAAATATCCGTCATGATTAACAATGTCAAATGCCTTCTGAATATCTAAGAAAGCAGCAAACACTCTTAATCCTAGCTCTAAAGTGGGAAATACAACTTCATGTAAATTGAAAGATTCTGTTTTACTAGTATTAGGTCCCTTTTGAAACCCTGTTGTTCGGCTTTAGGGAAGCTATACATAGTGTAATTATACAATCTAGTTAATCAATCGAATAAACACATTCATAAAGTTTGTATAATCCTGTCGACAGGGAAATAGCTATATAATTGTCAAAATCACATTTAGATTTCCTCCACCTTTAAGGATGGGCACAATAAATCCAACTTCCATTCGTAAGTGATGCAACACTGATCTATTAGTTGGTTAAAAAGTATTGTAATTAATTCTGTGAGCTGCTCCCCCCACCCCCCAACGTAAATGTAAACGTTCATTTTAGATACCAGCAATGCCCGGGGCTTTCCTAAGTTTGAGTTGTTTTATGATAAAGGCTATTTCTTGATAACTAATTTTCGTTTGAAATACGTTCATCAATAAAAAAAAAACAAAAAAACAAAAAAAACAAACAAACAAAACAACAAAAAAAAACAAACAAAAATACTCTCAGTTTGTTCGTGATTTGCAAATATGTCAGCAGACTGAGTGAACAGTTTAGAGAAATATCTATCAAGCAGACGAGATATCTCACCCTAAAGCAGACAGTTTGTCTTCACATATCGCGATGTGCGTATTATTAAACCCTAATTGCTAGTACAACTGGCCCGTGTCCAATCAATAAATATCTTAATTGTACAAATTGAAATGATGAAGAACAATCATCGTACTCTTACTTTACTTGATTCACTTACTATTATTATTATCATTATTATTATTATTATTATTATTATTATTATTATTATTATTATTATTATTATTAAATAAATAAATAAATTAATTAATTACTAATACTTTTTGGGTCGAAAAGTGTATCGGCCTTATGGGGGACCGATGATTTAGTGGTGGTGGCTCTCCAACCAGGATATTTTTTTGTATACAACTAACGTAATTTGTTCTTTTTTCCATGCAAATCCAAGCAAGAATAATTTTTTTTCCAGCTAAAAGGGAAGCAAATATTTATTTTGTTTATGTTTAAAATTCCACTCATCCCCCCCCCCAGTCCCCATCCCCGAATAAAATTTAATTATACCCAAAATGCATTTGCGTGTCTTTCTGGGAAATGTAAAGAAACGACGTTGGTTTGCAACAAAGGTGCGCGAAATATGCTCATAATGATAGACCAGAATGTGATTATAAGCTCGATCATGAACATTGACTAGCAAAATAACAAGGTTATTTTAAAAAAATACTCTGTCAACTGTGGTGAGGGTGTGCTGTTACTCATCTTTCCTCCTTAGCCGTCTTTTTAGACCTAGGGTGTCGGCCTACAGTTTTCCATAACACATCCCACTTCACCAATTAGATGATATGATGAATGGATAGAGCAGCAAAGGCCCCTCCACCCATCTTTCCATCACATCTTAACAATGATCAGTCACGTGTCAACAGAGAGTATTGATAAGACCTGCATAATTAAGCAACTTACCGTGTTTCAGTTAAATTTTAGGAAAATCAATAACTAAAAAATATAAAAAAAAATCAAAGCTGAATTGTATGAGAGTCATAGGTCAAATTCAATGTAATCGGCACTATCATACTTGAAAATTTCAATAACAAATTTCAGCAAATAAAAAATGAGCATGCGAACGAAGTAGATAGAGTTACAGATCTTATGCGATATCTTTAATTAATAACCTGAAGTTACCAATTGCAAAATAATAAAAGTTATAATATGATGTAATGTGAAGGATAAGACAAAACATAAAGTTAGAAATTATGATTATGGTGGATATAAAGATGAAAAGTGGAAAGAAACACATGGAAAATAGAACCGACACCCATTTAAATAAAGCAGAGCATTCGTGCTTGAATTAAGTAAGCGCGCAGAATACCAAGTATAATATTTGTGGAAGGCGACATTAAATTTAACTACATACACAAGCAAGTTTTTTTTTCTTTGGTTTTGGGGTTTTTGTTTGTTCGTTGTATTTTAGGGATACGGAATACGAAATAGTATCATGTCGGTAAAAAGCTAATTAGAGCTTATGTTGAATTGTTTGTTTTAAACCATGCTGACTATAAATAATTGGTCTGGATCTGTCATCCTTCGCATATTGGTTACTTTATGAGGAAGTCTTGTTGGAGATAATTTAATGAAGATTTTGTAGGGATTAGCCCCTATACTAGCCCCACAAGTATTACAGAGAAAGTGTACAATAATGCTATAATCTCGACTAGCAAACAAAGTATCTCCACATTCTTCGATGAAGTTTCGTAATAAGAAGAGTCACTAATATTTTGTAGTGTTTTAACAGGAGATATCTGAATATGTCAACTTTTAAACGCAAACTTGCCCCTCTGTGTGTAGTTGACATTAAAGTAGACAGTTTAAATAGGAAACAGTTTTATTTATTTATTTATTTGATTCTTTGTATGGGGTATTAGAAGTTCTCCCTGAAAAGGTTTGGAATGTCCGTCCCAAATATTGATCCACTGATATTGCCTCGAAACATTTAAAGTACACATATCTACGTTTATTAATCTGTTTAACAACAGCGTCCAAGGTTGACTAATAACCACAACAATAAACCCCTCATCAAAACATCATTGAATTGAGACTGGTTATTACATGCTTATGGTTTGGAGTTCATGTTGCAATTATTTCAATAATTAATCGTTTAAAGATTCGTTACAAATGCACCAACACACGCATGCACAATGCTATGGCGAGATCTACAGCAGTTGTCTGCTCCTGCGCAGAGAGCTTCATCCGGGACATTGAGAACATTGTAATGGCGGTCAAGGTGGCAACTTAATGATTTCTTATTATAATTTTGCAATTGCCATCTGTTAAATTGTCTTTGAAGGACGCTATTAGGAAAGCAGAAATTGTTCGCAATGATGCAGAATGCTGAGCAAAAAGAAAGCAATGATTTAAACAGAGAAGTGAAAAAGGTTGAATTGGAACAGGGTAGTCAGACGTTTGTCCAGTCATCGACTTCGGATGAAAATGTTATACTTGAAACCCCACAATCGAATTTTAGTCAAGAAATATCATGTAGTGATGACGAAGAAGTATCAGAGGTATATAATCATAAAAGATACTTAATTTTTTCGTTTGAGTCTTTATGTGTAATTAGACGAATTTGCAGATGAGCGACAGGAAACTTGCGACCATGTGACATAGTCATGTTCGGTGTTGGGTCGTTTTGTTTGATTGGTATAAAGCTTATTTGCTTGCATGGATAGTATTTCGTCATACTTAGCAACAGCGAGTAGTGTTTTGATGAAGATGACCAAAGAATTGTATTATTTAACAAAGTTTAAAAGTGGTGGTTCTTTTGTTTCGTTCAATCGTAACGGTCATTCATATTCCTTTTATACACAATACTGTTTAGTCCTACATGTAAGACCTCGACGCTGATATTTATGTTTTGGGCATCTGGGTCTTACTGCCTAACTAACTGCGATGTGTAGTGTGTTTTGATGTCGACTAGCATCGTAACAAAAGTCAGATTTTCAGGAATATCTCACACAACTGGCAACCAATGATGACACTTTTCTACAAAGTAAAGTCATAAATATTTTAGTCAGACTTACTCTGATGTCTTTTCTCTAATAAATTCAAATTCTCACAAAAGAAATGGACCTATTTTCAAGTTTTGTTGGCCTACATTTCAGTTGGCTGGAAGGCGATGAAAGCGGGAAATGCCAAAATCTGGTTACGTTGAAATTGTATTCTTTAATGAAACGAATAAAAAAATATATTATCCCCATTGGAACTATAAGCAATGTTTCATTTCATTCAAGAAACATACTCCCCACATGAACCTGCTTGAACATACTTCGGCATACGTTGACTACCATTGCATTTCAACAAATTCAAATGTATGTCAATAGAGCATGAAAATGCATCCATTTGCTAGTGTCAGATTTTGATTCCACTAGGTTAAAAACAGCATGGTAAGCATATTATTTACATATCAATTTGTGGAAGAGTGTCACTGCCAAGTGTGAAATGTTCCTGAAACTTTGACTACTCGTTCCAATGTCAACCGACATTGGAACACGCTATACAAGGCTGTTATTTGGATAGTAAGACATAGCACTAAAACATAAATAACATGTGATATGTCCTACATTGTAAGACTAAATACTGTTCAACCTTATTTGATTTTAGTCTCAGTTTCCTTTGATCCTTGACACCCCATTTTTAATATTTGGACATCATTTATGTTGGGGTGTAGGATCAGAATCCACTGCCTATCAAAAAGTTGTTGTTGACATAGGGTAGCCGCTTACTAGTTGGCCTAGCAAATTTTATAACTGTTCATCGAGATATACCTGCATGGAATCAATAGGAATATGATTTATTTTCTCAGAAATTGTGATTATAGCATTCTTTATGTTTTTAATATGCTGACAGACGAGATGAAACTACAGCGTTGATGAAATTTGACATGGAACTCGCCATTTGCATTCTGAGTCACATGACACATCACAAATCTCACAGTCTACATGTCAATGACATCAGAGGTCCAATAGTCGCATGATATCAACAATAACCATTTCCAGAGTTGTTGTACATAGAACTCTAAAATATTAAAAGTCGAGTAATGTTTGTACATAAATATAATGCACACTTAATTCTCAACATATTTATTCTGATAACAACTGCCAGAAACCTGTCTATCGCTGCAAAGTTAAGAAATCCAGGTTCATCAAGTACTAAGCACGTATCAGCGATGTATTTTTTGGTATCACATGATTACCGCCATGACCTGTGCTCTCTGCTTGTTGAATTTACTTGTTTCCAAGTTGCTGCAACATTTACAGATTTCTGGTTGTTGTTTTCAGAATAAATATTTTTAGAAGTTTGTGTTCTTTCATTTTTCAATAAATATTGCATGACTTTCAGTTATATGTTCGATTTGTTTTCCTACAGCAACATTAGAAATGGTTTATTGTTGACATCACATGACTGTTTGAACTCTGTTGTCATTGACATTAGCTCGTGAGATTTGTGTAGTCCTGTGACTTGGAATGCAGATGGCGAGTTCCATATCAAATTTCATCAACGTTATAGTTTCGGCTAGTCTGTCAGCAGATTAAAGAGTTAAAGAATGCTATACTCGCAATTTCTGAGAAAGTAAATCATATTCCTATCGATTTCAGTGAGGTATATCTTGATGAAAGATCGTTAAAGTTAGCTAGGCCGGCTGGTAAGCGGCTACCCTATGCTGACACCAAATGGTGTTTGGCGAATTCCAACTTTTCAATAGGCAGTGGATTCTAACCCTACACCCCAACATAAATGTCCAAATATCAAAAATGGGGTGGCAAGGGTCAAAAGAAACTCGACTGATTTGATTTAAATGAAATGCATTGCAACATTACTTCTTTTTAATTTTCCCTGTTACACAAATTGCTGTGCAACTTTATTATTGCCATTGTTAATGTGTATTGTGGTGACAAATTTTTTTTGTTTTTGTCATTTTTATAATGTGATAGGTATTGGAGTTTGTCAATGGTTGTGACAGTGTCATTGCTATCCATTTTTAAATTACTAATGAAATCATAGATTTTATGGTATTTTTTAAAAACAAAAATGTACACCATCATAGCAAGCTACCTAATAGATCAACAAGTCTCTGCCATTTAAAAAAATGTTCTGACTTGATTGCCAGTAGCAAAGAAAAAACCCACTGTGAAATTGAAGTCAATGAGACTGGTCCGCCTTGTGGAAATTGGAATCCTCTGACAGCTTGTGAGTAGTAAATAAAATTATTTTCACTGAAGTTGTCCATACAGCAAGTTGAATCCCTTTCTAATCAAATCATGTTGCAAAATCTATTTAAACACTCACTTTTTAGTAGTAATTCCTGTCGTAACTGATCACCATATGTTTAGCAGTTGCTGACCTCCTGTTAAATTTGTTGCTTCATGCATGGAAAGAAGCATAACCCAAGTTAAGAGTACCACTTCTTGACCATCATGTGGGGCTTACATTAACTGGAACAGATTAATGCAGATGGAATCTTGTGCCATCTTACTCGAATAAAAATAAAACTCCATTATCCAGCAGTTTGGGATAACTAAATTTTAGCTTCAGGAATCAATTTTATCACAGTCACAACCTGGCAGGCAACTAGATTTTGTTTGATATCGTTCATAATTTACTGGGATTTACAAATCAGTTTGTATGAGCAACTTGTGAGTTTGCTAATTGTTATTTATGCCAGGCATTAATATTTATACTAAAGATTTAGTACTACCAGGCAGAGTGAGTCAGGGTAATAATCCTACTTTCTGCAGTCACATGGTTCTGGCTACTGCTGGAAGTTAAGCAACATGCATGTTTATTTTCTGGGCATTGATTAAGGTATTGCAAAATAACTGTCCAAAGAGGAGGCATTTGGAACAAATCTTTACTCCAGTACCTTCTGTTGGCTGCCATTCATAAACAGCCACATGGAGAGATGGTAGTGTTTTCAGTTTTCCCGCATCGTGCAGAGCACATTTATCATAGTGCTTAGGTATGGATGACTTCAAAAGGCAATTGCTGTTTCATTATTCCATGTAGGTACATTATAATTTATAACTTTTCTTTTGTGTGTGTTTGGATCATTAGAGATTGGTAATTTAACAGTAAAACATAGATTCAGGAGCTTGCATAATACATTCTTTTACAGTATAAGAGGAAAACAAAGGCCTCAAGTTGTAATGAAGTCAAATAATATTTAAAATAAAGAAGAAAATTTTACCTAATGAGAAAACTAAACCCAAAGACCTATCTGATCTTCTGTCCATTTTTGATTACATGCTCAATGACGGATCCTTGCCCAAGTGTGTGTCATGGGTACAAAGCTGACAGAGCAAGGCACCATTTGAACCTGTCTCATGACTTCATTGGTTCACCTCTCACATAAGTGTTTCCTCAAAGCATTAGTGAACGGCAGGCAGAATCGGCAAAATACATCCTGTTAGTGGACCTATCTACATGCAGTTCTGACAAGATGGGTTAACAGCACTCCTGACAGCTACTGATTTCGTTGCCAAGAACAGGCTCCCATTCTTATGGAATCAGATTTTTGTAATGAATTCCTGTCCACTCTGGACACTTCATCTCAAGGTCATGTACAGGACACCGTGCAAGTTCATAGTGTCAAGGTAGATTACGCCTCTTCTTACCCTACCTGAAGAGGGAGAGGATGATATTTCAGCACAGGCACTTTCATCTTGGATAAAGTAGGTTATTTGTTCTGCATATTGGAAAATAAGCACATACCAAATGATTTTTTGCTTCACATCGTGGCTGTAGAAGTTACAACAGTCTACACAAACATTACATATGAGTGAAGCTGTTCTCTAACAGTTATTACCCATGCCATGGGATGGAGGTCAGAGTATACTTCTCCAGCTTTTATCTTGGAGATCTTTCATCCTAAAAGGCGCAACTTGAGCTTGCGGGACCTATAGCCATGGTGCAAAAGATTATGTTTCCGGGTTCATTTACAGCTCATAAGGATACAGCTTCATATCTTCTACTGGATTTGCAGGAGGAAAATTGTTCCCTTTCAAAGCCGCTTCCTTGCATATGGAGTCTATTCTTCAGTCGGGTTCTCTTGAAGCTGTCTCACATACCTTAAGGGACTGGAGATAGTTTCTCCTGGATAAAGGGATGTATCTCCCTCCACCTCTTATCCATTCTCCAGAAGGTATTATGATTGGGTTACATAGTTGAAAAAGAACCAATTTTTGTTCTAGTCGGATGTTTCTTTGATAATCCTTGCCTGATCATAATACATATACACCCTCCAAACCTCCTTGCAGTTTGATTTGTAGAGAGCATACCATTTGCTACAGTAATAACTGAAGAATTCATGGAACTTGGCTTATCCTGGTTTCAGGGGGTAGTCACTAACTGCCACCTAGGTGGGCAGATAACTTTCTGCTTTTTAGCTAAGACATTTAGCTTGGGAGGGCTGGATTAGCGAGGTAGTAGCTCTACTAAGTTATTGAAGAAACATTTTACTGTAAAAGAAATTTTCTTCAGAAAAGTTCTTAATAGAATATTGGTTGCATTTGTCACTTGCAGGTTTATTTTCAGTCTTTTAGAGTTTCAGGGATTTGTTAATATTTTGCTCGAAAGCAAGGTTATATGATTTGATAAATTTTGTTACAGTTCTTAGTGCCTGTTTTAATTCTGCAGCAGCTGAGGGTGGGACATTAGGGGTGAAATTTGTCCTCGATATATCAGTGCATTGATACTTCTGTAATGATACACATATCGATACAAGGGATGGAAAATCGACACAAAATGATACATATAGAAGTTATTTTAATCTTCAGTCAAAAATTGTATTAGTCATTATTTGCCTTGTTTTTCTTTAAATTGAGAATTCATTGAGACAGCTGTTGCAGGCACATGCACCCATTTTTGTTAGTTAAAAGGAAAAGGATATGATAACACTCACCATTTACAAATGAACACCAAGTGACATGGTTCATAATATTGCTGCTGCCACCATTTTCTTGGTAATAATTATATTGCAATAGCTTGCTTGGAATAAACCAAGTTTCCTCTGACCCATGCCACCCCATTTTGATGTTTGGACATTTATGTTGGGGTGTAGGATCAGAGCCAATTGCTTATTGAGATGTTGGAATTCCTCAGTACTGTGTGGTTTCAGTATAGGGTAGCCACCTGCTAGCCAGACATGCATATATTTGAAAGACCTTATATTGGGCATGAAATTGATAGGAATATGATTATCTTTCTCAGAAATTCTGAGTACAACATTCTGTATGTCTTTAATCTGTTTACAGCTGAGATGAAACGGCATTGATGAAGTTTGACCTGGAACTCGCCATTTGCTAGTTGCGTGACATAAATGGTTGTTACACTAAATTTGATTGGCACATTGTGCCCTGGAACAAACATTGTCTTAATTTCAACTTGCTCAAAGAAGTTTTACAAATGCATGTTTAAAATACCTAGAAAACCCAAAAGGCAGATTCCCATCGTGATTCATCTTCAGAGGAGGATTTTGTTCTGTAAGTACTGACTGATGATGACAATAATATTTGAAGTTATGAAGTAAATCAGATTATAGGAGTTGGGAAAAGTGTTAATGGAGATACCATTGGTGACTTTGAGCCCGAAAATGGTGTTAAATATAAGTCCGGTGTACATCCTGGATGGACAAAAATAGCATGAATACCAAGCCAGATTAAAATAAATTCAATTTAAAAGTAGAATGCAGTTTTATTTTTTTTTTTTTTTTCCAGAAACAATTTAGCCCTGCAGGATCATGTGCTAAAAAACTAGATTTCCCTATCAGGGTTAAGATAAACTGAATAAATAAGAAGGGAAACAGTGAAATTATGGAGTAGAGATATTTTGATCAAAATACTTGTGTCTGGTAGCAAAAGTGAGTCCTCTGATTAGATGGAGCAGCCTTATTTGGCCTAAAGTATTGAGAATGACATATAAATAGGTGCTGAGTATTTATCTGTCTGCAATCTGCATACTGGAAATACAGCCAGTAAATCACATAGATGAACACTACCTACCACTGACAGACCGTCTAAATATGTTAAGACCATCAAGTTAATATGTGTATTGATAATGTGTTGTATCATAGGCTTTGTATTGTGAATCGTATTGATATGTGGCACAGGTATATTGTTTCACCCCTTTGGGACATTTACATTGGTGATAGAACAATATATGTACAATGCTGTGGATTATTGCAAGGAAAAAAGGTTCCTTTTTTATGGCAGTCGCTCCAACTTTTTTCAGCAAGAGTCAAGAACTTGACTTTCAAAATTCTATAGAGAACGCTGATGGTAGATTATGAAACCCATATTGACTGTAAACCTAGGCAGCTAACATACTTACAAGTTGGGTCCAACTGCAGACCAGTTAGACCCAGCTATGCTGTCACATAATGCACCAGTGGTTCAGGATCTTTCTTCTATTACACCACTGCCACGGTAACTCGCGAACCCGCTTATAATGTGGGGTCAGGTGTGGATCCCAATTTTTAAGCCAGAAAATGCCAAAAAATTGATCGCTATGGAAGAAAATTGCGATCAAAATTGGTAATGGAAACTTGATAATATCGCTCGTTTTATTGTCGAAAACGGTAGATAGGACCTGGAAATTTAATCAGCATTATGAAATAACGACTTTTAATAACAAGTCATATAATTTGTTACATTTTTTTTTCAAACGACATTTTTAGTAAACTGCAATTAACAATATTCAAGGACATTTCGATCAATGAAAATGTCACTTATGCCAAGTGGAGGCAGTACTTTAATAAATACCAATTAAAATTTTGTTTTATCAATTGAAATTTGTGTTCTAGTTCTATCTTTTAGTTCCTTTTAAGTGTAATCATCATAAATGCAGTGTGTCCTCTCGTAATTCAATGTAAAATATGTCAATCTACTGTAACAGCTATGTCCGCGAACGTTTTGCTGAGAACCTAATTAAGTGCCCACCGTGTTTTGATATCGGACTAGCGGAAGCATCTGTTGTATTGTTGCACTAAATAAAAAGAGGGCCTCCTTTTCTGTTATCACGGTAATTACGTCTTCTGAATCAAATAAAGCAGGTGGAATTGAAAAAATGTCAAAAGGCATACAAATCCTACAAGCTTAAGAACCAGCGGCACCGGTCGTATGTCGGGTAACTCATTTCATTTGATCAATTGAACACTGATACATTTTATTGTGTACATATCTAATTAAACTACCTTAAAAATTACCTACTCAATCATAAATGTGATTAAAGATAGCAAGGCAACCAAGTGAAATGAGTCCTTCATAAAATAATGAGCTTTGTTTCACAGATATGAACTGTTGTGGAAAAACGAGTTTCAGAGATTTCTTGAATTCGCATGTAGAGATATCCTCAAGCATGATAAGAAGTACTCGATTACTTTGCAATGAAATCACGGCATGAATATTTTACTAATTGAAAAATACAAAAATTGAGTTTCGACGTAGACGATTGTCTGATGAAATAAATGTTACATGTTTTTGATAAAAAGGAATCTTATTTGGTAGTGTATCAACAGTTAGTCTGGTTCCCTGCTTCATAGACTCCTAGTTTCGTGAAATACTATCGTACAACACTCTGGGAACCAGACTAATCAACAAAACAAAAAGCCGTGACGTAATACACGAATGTTTTCGCATACCGTGTTTGGTTGTTGAAACCAGTTGTAATTATGTTATCGATCTTTCAGATGTTGGACATTTTGAAAATAAATGTGATATATAGATAATAACGAACAACTTTATCAGAAAAAGCGCTTTATTGACGATTTTTCTTGACTCGATTATAAAACGAGGATTCAGCCATTAAACAGCCCAGTCCCCCCCCCCACAACCCCGCGGTTTTCTGAATGTCTAGCTGGTTTTTGGAGGTCCCTCGGTAACTCACGCCCTCACTTATAGTATGGTCTGTGTTTTTGGACCCCGATGTGCGCGAGTTGTCAAGGGAGAGGTGTATTTTGTTTGTTCTGTTGATTATTCCTAACAAGCTGCATAGACTGAAATTTCATATGTATTATGCACCAGCAGATCTCGGTCTCAGCCAGTTGTAGTTGGAACCCATTACAGGCATGTTCTTAGGATGATATTATCCTGCCTGTACATTCTTGGGTAATATTATTAGCTCCTCCTACTCTTTTAAGGTAGACTTTTTACTGTGGGAATCATGTGAAGGTGGGTCATGCACATGTATCACTGTTTGCATATAACTAAAACATGGGTCTTAGCTTGGGTGTTTTGCATTATTAAAATGTGGGAACCACAGTCTTGTACAATATATATAAATTCATTCCCATCATGAGTACCATTGTTTTTCAGGTGGATTCATTCAGCCTTGATCAGGACCTAGATGAGAGAGATCAAGTACTGGAGCCAGGTTTTCTCTTGACACGGGAAACCATAGAGGGGGCAAATTTACAGACGGTGACAGTCGATCCAGAGACACATGCAAGATTGGAGGCTTTGCTTGAAGCAGCAGGTTTGTTTTCGAAGTTTAAATAGGTTATGCAGCTAAATGCTTCAATATTATTATAACTACTACTGATATTTTTCTGATGGAAACCTCATACTTGATGACAAGTTAGTCCCCTTTCTTTCTACAAAATTATTAAGAACATCCTTGATAATAAACCCATCCTCTACTTTTTAAAAAATATTTATTATTCTATTCCCTGGTCTTGGGAGAAATAGTTTAAACCTCTTTGGTTCTTAGAATAGGATTGAGCAGTTTACTTGTGATATGCTTTTCAGTCTTTCATTTAAAAACTAAATGATTTTATGCCATTACGTGTACCATATTTAGTGTTTATCTTGGCATATGATAAAATAAATGATTTTTTTTCCGTCCTAGAACTTGTCATGAAACTTTTTCTCCTAGGTCATATGTCCCAAAATTGGAGCAATGAAATAAATTTGTATTGAATTTGCCCCCCCCATGTTACAATAAAATAAACAGAACGATTCTTTGATAATAAAATGAAAGAAAATAATCTTGTTTTTTTATAATTTATCCCCGTTTTGTATCATGAGCAGTTTATTAAAAGAAAAAAAATCTCCATGAACTCTATATGTGGCATATGCAGCCATACTGTTGTGTGTATCACTCATGTTCGATAACACATGATAGTGTTCGCTGATGTGAATACAGAGAAACAAATCATGTTTGGTTGTCTTCAGAGGTTTGAATATGTTACCAGACTGAAAACTAGATCCAACAAAATCGCAAAAAGGAGAGCAAGGGAGAGAAGGTGGGAGAGGGATACAGATGCCATCGGATGTCCGGGCATGCGGGTACCCGCCCATTGATAATAACTCAGGTAATAACATGACCCATAGGGTACCCGTTTACCATATACAAGTTTTCTACCAGTCCTTGTAAAGGCAGTGCTGACTTTGTTTTCAAGTTGACAATCCTTTGGACTGAGCTGCAAATACGTGTACTTTTACACTGCCTAGCAGAGGGCTTCCTCATCCAGTAAATAATTGACCTGAATCCCATGTTTTCCCATGTGACAACTCTTTGATTGAGCTGCCAGTGTGGTACAGTGGCAAGTAACAGAAGCTGGTTATTTGATCTTGCCACACAACTGACATGTTCAGTTGCAACCTTGAATTCAAAGCTTGAGCAGTCTGTAAATAAACATCCACGTATGACGGTGAGGCCAAGGATAGGAGTCGGACAATATTTCTTACGATTAGACCATGACGATTATTAGACAATGATGGAGGATTTCAGAACTTTATCAGATAATGAGGATGAATTCTTCAACTTTACACCAGATGACATTAGGTAGAGATATTTATAAGATACTGTGAATTTTAAAAAAATGTGGACTTAAGGTTTGTACACATTTAATTTCCCTTTGATCGGGTAACCGATTGTTTGGATTGACGGGTACAAATTTTGACATCTTTTGAGAGGGAGAGATATCAACCGATTGTTTCAAGACACCTGCCATGCATGTCATGCATAGCACAGTGTAAGGTGCAAAATAAACAGGATTACATTATATCCAGGTTAAGTATATAACATTAACTTGCAAATAAAAATTATTTGAAAATACAGTGCAAATGACAATTTTTTTACTAGCATGTGTTACAAAAGGTATTATTAAAGCAAGTTAATGTTGTGTATACTATTTATCCTGCATTCATCAATGCCCATTTGTATCAGTTATGATTGCAGATGGCAAACATTTAGAAGCTTGGGTGGTGAATAAGTACAACTGGTAGCAAGCAGTAAACTATTGTTTGAGCTTGTGAGCAGGATATCAGATACAGAGTTTATATTACAAAGCAAGCTAACCGCTCTGGTGGCCTAGTGGTTAGAGCATCCGCCTTGGATGCGGGAGGTCGTGGGTTCAATCCCCGGTCGAGTCATACCAAAGACTTACAAAAATGGTACTAACAGCTGCCTCGCTTGGCGCTCAGCATTAAGAGGTTAGTGTTAGGACTGGTCGGCCTGGTGTCAGGATAATGTGACTGGGTGGGACATCATGCTACATGTCTGCGGCATGATGCCCCAGTGCTAGACATCACTATAAACTGCCACACTGCAGACATCGTAGCGATATGACTGAAAAATTGTTAAAGCTACATTAAAAATCATAATCACATCACATCACATCACAAAGCAAGCTGACATTGGATTATTTTAAGTGTGTGTATGTACACACACACACACACACACACAGTTGGACGACATAGGGAAGACAACTTTGAATTGAAACAGCGTTTTTACAGTGATACAATCTTGTGCTTTGTGCACGGACATTAGGGACAGGTATTGAATAAAAAAATCATATTGCAACCTATTAAAATATGCAGTGAAATATTGCATTATATTGACTTAAGAAAGAATGACAGTAACTAAAATACAGTGAGAAATTTAATAAAATACAGTACAATAGTTGCAATCTAACAGAAATAAAATGAGTCCAATTGAAGTCTTTTGTCTGAACAGTGAACAGTTTGTGGTTTACTTTTTCAGAACAAAAATGCATAAAACTGCAGATTGGTTTTTTCATTGTCATTTCACCCAGTGAATTGCCTTGAAATTTGCATGAGGGAACATCATATATTATTTGAAGATGATAAGAGCAACAACATGATTTGTTTTATTGGCTGAATGTTGTGCATGGATCTTCTGTAGTGGAGAACACTCTCAGAAGGGACACTTGTAGCTGGGATGCATATAATGATTTAGCAAGCTTACCTGATCTCAGAAATCTTTGCTTGTGATTTTTCCACCATTGAATAGGATTTGAATTCAAGGGAAGCGATGTAAATGCTATATAGTTCTTAAACTCTTCTTCTGGTTGTTCCATTTTTGTTTCTGAAGTCCCCACACCAGTTATGTAGACATCACCAAGAAGTTCTTGCATGCTAGAACAACAGGTACCTTTATCTATCATATCACTATGACCAATGTCTGACTTGAGCTTCTTGCAAATTGGTTAATTATCCTTAGCAGCCGAATCAGCAGAGTCACATAATTGCTCTGGTAGCTGTGGCAAAGGTGGCAGTTCTGACTGCTTACTGTCACCTGCAGATGAGTTGTCAGTGTCAGGTTCAGCCTTCACTCTAACAGTGATTTCTAATGCATTCTTCATGCATCACTGAGGACAGGTAAGGCTTTAAATTGTGGATCCAAGGCGGCAGCAATGGTGAGAGTTTCTTGCTGATGAATGTATCTATCCTGAAGATCATCAGCCACATCCCTTTTCATCTGAGCTATTACAAGAGAGTAATCATCACTGTGTTGGAAAATGCTGTCAATATAAGTTTGCGATGAAGAGGCATGACAACAGAAATGGTTGGAACTGACTCAGCACAGACTGGTTGTCACCACTTCAAGAGGTTTTAGACAAGCCATTACCTCATCTGCCAGGTAAATATCATCATCTGACAATGTGCTCAGATCTTTCTCTTTTATTTTAGCAAGATCTTTAAATCTCAAAATGACAATTACTGCACATTGCAAAAATGATTGCATTTCAAGAACTTTCATCAGGTCATACTCAGCCATGCTTGAAGTTCTTGTAGTTTAATGTCTGTGTCAGTTGGTTATCAGTTTCAGCAAGGTCATTATCAATTGATGAAGAGGTCTTAAAATTCAAAGAGATGAGCATTCACATAAATGTAACTTCTGATTGCCCATGCTGTAGTTTCGCAGTAAATGAAATAGGAACGTTACTGAAGCAGATTACAGGAGGTAGAGGTAAGTGGAGAAATATGGCTGATAGAGTTCGTTTGCAACTTTTTATCAATATCTGTCCTTATTGATATAAGAGGTTTATCGCGATTATTGTATAGTCAGTTTAATACCACAATATGCTAGTATTTAATATCGTGCACCTGTAATGGACATCGATGACCCAGCATCTTCTGGAAGATTTGGAGGAGAAAATAGTCATTCGATGAATTTGTGAAGAGAAGAAAGTGATTTCACTGACAATAGATCATTAACATGGATGAAACTCCAGAGTACTTTGATCTCATTCCTGGATGGACTGTCGATGAGAAGGAGATTAAAAGTGTGAGAATTTGCATGACTGGTGCAGATCAGATAAAAAAATCTTCATGACTTCAGTCCTTGCAGTTTCAGGAGTAGACATGTTGCCTCCAATGATAATTTTTCATGGCATGAGGGAGCTAAAAAAATATTCATGGACGAAAAGGATGGATCATATGTATGCAAGAGAAGGGTTGGGTTGATGAGGTGGTGCTGCAATGGATTATCAGTTTTATCTGAAGCACACAGTTCAATATTTTTTAAAAACAAAAATTTAAGTTTGAATCCCACAACTTGCCGAGTTGAAAAAAGAATGTGTCCAAGAACAGTGAACAAAATATTACTATAAAAATTAATTTATGGTGTCCCAAGAAATAGTGTCCCCAAATATATGGTAAATGCAGCCTGTAATTAGTGCCTGTCATTGAGATGAACAAGTCTTAGAGTAATCACCTTTTTTCCAGCTGTTTGTCTGTCTGTTAGCTTAGGGACCATTCCATGTATTCTGATGCAGTTTGGTGTGTGCATCATCCAAGAGATCTTGATGTACCTTTTATGGGTTTTGTCACATCAACTCCATTTTTATTATAGTTGTGGCCAGATGACAATTAACTTCCTGTCTTCACAGGGGTTGCTACTTTTAGCCAGCAAAGCTCTGCAACTCTTGCATATAACTGGATGCCATTTGGTGGGTGAATTGCTTACTACATGCTGAGTTGCTTGTTAAAGGTTTTGTCTTTTCAGGTCCAATTTGGATGTAGTTACTGACCATATCCCATCAGTATTATATCTCCACTGCAGCAGATCCTTGTCACAAGCTTAGCTTAGTAACCTTCCAGTATGTTTTGATGCAGGTCAGTGTGTACCATGTCTCAAAGACATAGATTTATCTTTTTGGGGGTTTTGTCTTGTCAACTTTATTTTGAATAGAGTTATAATCCTTGACACATAACTTGGTATCTTCACATGGGACGTTGCTAGTAACCAGCATAGCTCAAAAACCATTAAATATCTTCTGAACTTTGACGCACAGATTTTCATGTGCCCTAAGTGTATTTGTCTCATTTGGAAAAGTTATGACATTCTGATTGCTTATTCTTCCGACATTGACTTTTGCAAGATAACTTCACAGAACTTTTTGGGATGTTGACCAGATTTGAAATATGGCTTCAGATTGAAAAGACATTGAGTGAGTTTAATTTCCGGTCGTCCAGAACATCGTTTACAAGATTAATAGCACCCCACATTGTCAGTGCAGCTGAGGTTGTTTTCCACAAAATGCTGTCCATGTGACTTTGCCATCCACTAGTTAACTTTACTAAGCTTTGTTGAATTTCAACCAGTGGTGTATATAGCTTTACATGAATGATACCTTGAGCAAGTTTAATGTAAATTGTGTTTCATATTATCATTTATAAGAGTTATAGCCCCTTTGTACCAGTCCTCCTAAGTTGGCATCCTTCAGCATACCTTTTATGTGGAAAATTGCATTTGGAGCCAAACGTTATGCACCCGTTATGTTGAACAGGCCTAGGATGACTTCACCTGTTCTGACTGGAGAGATAGTTTCATCCAGATAATAGTGTCCAGCTTGGACCCTGACTTATTATGATTAAATTTACTTAACAGAAGTGTCCAGCTTTTGTATGGTTAAGATGACTTTTGGTAATAAAGGAAAAATTATGGTTCCAATTTAGTAACACGTGTATTGGATATAAATGGAATGAGGGAAAATTTATGGCAAGCAAGATTGACAAACTTTCGATTGGCTTATTTAAAAAAAAGAATCAGGGGCCACCAATGGAAAATTGGACTGCCACATGGCATTTTAACAGAATCATCTGTGGGTAGCCTTGTCAAGAGGGATGAACTAGATATGTGCCCCATTATATGATGATCAGTTCATTGAAACTTGTCATTCTTTTATAATTAAGATTAAGCTCAAGCATTTCAATGATGGACATTTTGATATCCAAATTATAACCTTTAATTTATCACCATACACTATCGCCTCAAAATGAGCTCTCTATTTCAGGTATAGGGAAGCTATCCACAGCAGATGGTAAAGCCCTAACTGACCCTGATGTTTTGCGTAAACTG
Organism: Megalonaias nervosa; assembly: GCA_016617855.1. Classification (NCBI taxonomy): domain Eukaryota; kingdom Metazoa; phylum Mollusca; class Bivalvia; order Unionida; family Unionidae; genus Megalonaias; species Megalonaias nervosa. The sequence goes on along the minus strand of JAECUM010011174.1, from coordinate 17,931 downwards.
ACGTCTTCGGTCAGCTGTGCCCTTGATGAGGCAGCCCAGGCCCTGCATAGAATGAGGGCAGAACAGCAGGGCCAGTTAGGGAGCATGGACAGGTATGTATTGCAATTATTGTCTTCCTTGAGGGCCATGAGAGACCTAAATCCGTATGCAGATAGGCTGTTATCCCAATGTGGAATATGTTTTATTTTTTTTTTAAAAATCATTCTTCTTAAAATTTTACTCCCTTGTGGCCAAATTGTTCTCCAAAATTATAACCCAGGCCATATTTTTAATCATCCAAGAACTATTCATCACTGAATTTATCTTGGAAAGAATTGGTTATGTTTTAAAATAATTAATGCAGACATGAAAATAATGGTTTGTTTTCTCGTTATTTACATTTCTGTTGCATAAATAACATAGCATTTAATTGATTTGTCCTATTTACTTTTAAAGTAAAAAGTCTGAATTCTTTCAAGTGAACAAAACCATTGCCTAATTATTGCACCTACAAAAAAAGGGGGGGCCCCGAGTGGCCGAGTGGTCTAAAGCGCTGTCCGTTACGGATCACTGCCATCTCACCTCTGTCTGCGTGGGTTTTAGTCTCGGATTTGGCCAATGTAGATATGTGAGAAAGCTTGCCAGTAGCTTCTCGTGGGTTGGTGGTTCTTTCCGGGGTTTTCCCGGGTTCTTCCTCCACCATTAATACTGGCTGTCATGTATAGCCTATCGTGTGCTGAAAAATGGCGTTAAGCCCTACAACAACAACAACAACAACAAAAAAAGGTGTGCATGTGTGTCTGTATACTGGAGTTGGCTTGTATGTCGATTAATCACACTGGTGTTTGTTGAATATCTCCTGAACCCTTTGAGATATCTTCATGAAACTTTGATTTCTTTTGCATCATGGTTTGATATTGTGTCCTGTAAAAAAGAGTTACAAATTGTGTTCTTCTTTCGGTCCAGCACATTATTGATTGGTCAAGATCTCATGGACAGAGATGTCATGACAACAGCTTGTGTATCAGAAGACAGCTTTGTCACCTTCTTTTCCCAAAATTGTTTTATTTATATTTATATCCTGCATGGGGATATTCTGTAAGTTCTTGCTGACTGATAGATCTGGTGCTTAATACTTTATATTAGGTAGTCTTATACCTTGTCATTGTTCAGTTCACATATATTCTCTTCTCTAAAGAATATAAATTGAAATATTTTTAACTTTTAAAGGGAAAAGAGAGAGAGAGAGAGAACAAGTGGTCTTGTTAATCTGATCTGCTTCATTTAGAAACATTGCATTAACTGTTAGATAAGGACGATCTTTGAGTAACCTGCATTAGATTGTTCCCAGAATGGTGTTGTCAAAGCCATGAAGCTAAAGGAGTGTTACCATTTTTTCCTCACACCAGATGCCACCTCTCTTGGAGGGCCTACTTATATTTTTATTGCAGAAATGGTGAATTTCTGATGGTATTAAGGGGGGGGGGGCTGATGTGGTAGGAGAAATGGAAAAAATATTGAATTTACAAGAATTCATTGTTTGATCTTGCAGTTCCAGGTCTTTAGCTGAAGCCTGCAGTGATGGAGATGTACCAACTGTACGAAAACTGCTGCGAGAGGGAGGAAGTGTTCATGAAACAACTGAGGAGGGGGATTCTCTTTTGTCCCTAGCATGTTCAGCAGGATACTATGAACTGGCTCAGGTAGAGATGCTTATCAAACATTAGGACCGAAATGTACACTTCTGAAAGATTTTACCAGCAAGGGATTGTAAAAGAACATATGTACCCACAAATGTAACATTTCTTTAGCAGGAACATCTCAGAAACTTACATTTATACATATTTCAAAGGTGTAGTGCCTTAAGTCAGTGTTACATGCACACATACAAACATGAAATAGAAAAAAGCTCATTTTCTCCTTACACTGTAGCATAATGGATTATAATTTGACTGAGCTTCATAATTCTTTGTTTGCTTTCTTACAAGACCATGCAATAAGTTATTCCATTATTGGTCCTCTCGTTGGTTCGTGATTTTTGACATAACCAATCAAACAGCAGCATTTCGAGTCTGAATGGAGTGTGAGGATTTTTTCTTTTAGTGTCCAGGGTTCCCACGCTACCGGGAAATCGGGGAAAAAGTCGGGAGAAATTATAATTTTTTCCCCGACTGTGAAAAGTCCTTGAATTTCACAAATATTGATGAAAGTCGGGGGAAAAACCCGGGAATTTTCCACCACCACTTGATGCGTGAAACAATCACGTAATTGAGACGTGACTAAATTGATTGTGATTTATTGAGTTCTAACCAGAATATTCGGAGGGTGCAGTATGGATCATTTGGGTGCTTGCAGTAAACATTATATGCTGAGTCAATCCAAACGCTCAGTGGATTAAATTCGTCTAGTAGACTTTTATTTTCAAAGTCAGCTCGATATCCTATCTTCCTTACCTGGAAGTTATGAAAACCAGTCTAGCATCTCAAGAGGCCAACATGGTGGTGGCAAAGCGTAGCCGTTTAGCGGATGGCCTAGAAAACTTTAAACGCTGTTAGATCGAGTGATACATGCATGAAATCGATATGAAAATGACTTATTTTCTCAGAAATTGTGAGTATTAAAATCGTTATGTCTTTAATCTGCTGAAAGACAAGATAAAACTATGGCGTTGATGAAATGTGACCTGGTACTGTCCATTTGCATTGCTAGTCGCATGAGTACACCAATCTAACAACCCAAATTTTCAAATGTTGTAGAGAAAAAAATTATAAAAAAATATTAAATGAAAGTTGTATACTGGTCGTAATAAAAATACAAAAATGAAAGAACACAAAATTCTCCATATTTATATATTCCGAGAACAACTTCTGGAGTGTTGTTATATCATGTGACTACCACATTGACATGTGCTCTCTGCTTGATAAATCAGACTGGCCAGATTGCTGGTTTTTACAAAAAGTATCAGACTTTCATTTAATATAATTGAATTTCTGTACAACAACATTATAAAGGAGTTTGTTGTTGATATCACATGACTATTGGACTTTCGATGTTGTCGTTTGAGATTTGTGAAGTCGTGTGACTAGTAATGAAAATGGCGAGTTCCGGGTCAGGTTTCATCTATGCCATAGTTTCATCTAGTCTGTCAGCAGATTAAAGACATAACGATTATAATACTTGCCATTTCTAAGAAAATAAATCATTTTCCCATAGATTTCATGCATGTATGAGTCGATATAACATAAGTGTAAATTTTCTAGGCCCGCTATATGTATCTACTGCACGGTGGCGGAAAATTCCAAATTTTCGATATGCAGTTCCAATGAGCCCACACCCCAGCCTAAATGTCCAAATATGAAAAATGGGGCGGGAATATTTGGAGGAAACTTGGATTAGAAAATGGACTGCTTTTCATTTTAAGCCAAATTTGTAGTTCAAATTGTTGAATTTCAGAGCTGAAATGAGAAACTGTCGTCCCTTGTATTATATATTAAAAAACGATACAAGCCCCTGTATCAGTACAGGTCTGGGAACTGCTTTAACCAATTACAAGAAGACAAGTTGATTTTACAGAAAATTCAGTCCTTGTTTATACAACAGTATATAATTTTGAAGGTCTTCTGTCAAAATTTAAATCAACCCTTTTGAAAATGGTTTTTTAAATGATGGATTTTTAACCAGATCGTCTTAAGGAGATTAGCTTGTTTGAAAAATCTTGTTTGTGTTTTTATTAGCACAGATAAATTCAGGGTTAAACTCTTTTCATTACAAGACAAGATTCTAATTATTTGCATTTCATGTTTTTTTATATATACCGTAATAGGAAATGTTACTTTCTATGAGATGCATATATATATATATATATATATATATATATATATATATATATATATATATATATATATATATATATACTGTTATAGAATTCTTTAGAATTAAAGGTGTGAAAGGAAACAAAACATAATTTATGTTCATTATGTTGTACCCACTTAGCAGCATAATGCAGGTCATCAAAATAAAGTTAGAATTTTTATTCTGTACATTGAAATGACTTTATATGCCAATTTACAGGAATATGATCAAACTTGTTTCCTGTGATACATTTTGTGGTTTTGTACATGATCATCATTGCTGACTTAGAAGTTTTGGAGAATCTTGAAAGAGAAACATCTTTAAATTTAGAAAATGCACTTTTCATAATCTGAAATGTTCTTTCATTCCATTCAGTAATAGTCATATGTGAACCTTGAAAAAATTAATTTCATCTTGGAAAAACCCCTGAAATGACCTGGAAATTTATCTTTAGAAAAGCGTGGGAACCATGAGTGTCAGAATGAACAAATAAAAGTAATAAAACAAATAACTGTCTTATCCTTTCATAGTGTGTATACACCAGTCCTAGTGCAGATAAACTTCTGTGTATCTAATAAGCTTTATGTGCATTACATACAGGTTTTGTTGGCAATGAAGGCAAATGTAGAGGATAGGGGGATAAAAGGAGACTGCACCCCTCTGATGGAAGCTGCCAGTGGAGGTTATGTAGATATAGTCAGACTTCTAATCAACCATGGGGCAGATGTGAATGCACAGTCCTCAGCAGGTAAAGAACTTTTTAAGACATCTGTTTTTATAATTGATAGCTCCACGCATGGCTTTACTCTCAATGCTTAGTTCCATTTCAAAGCTTTTGCATAGTCCAGCTATGGAATTGAAACTACTAACTTTATAATAGTAAGATTCAAAGAAAAAACCAATGCACCAGTCTTATTTCATATTGAAGTCTACTTTGTATTTTCTTGTCTTAGTCAGGTTTGTGTAAGTAATTCCACTAGCTGATCTGTGACATGTAACATGTAATCATTCAAAGGGGACATCGACTATTAGCCTTCAATTCAATTACAACTAATGAGTTAATGTAGTGCTAAGTTAGGTTTGAAGACTTCACAGAACTTTCATTTGTAATTTTGAGCATGCGCATGTTTTGATTTTGTTACCATTATGGAAGCAAATGTTGAGGTAATATGTAGTTATATCTGAACTTGTTGAAATAATTTGGGTTTTTTTTGCCTCATTGATTGGGGAGCAAATTGAGATCATATAACAAATTTCATAGACATGATACAGAAAGATGTATTCCATCTTACAATAATGAACTGCATAAGAAAAATCAATTGTCCATCTTTTGATAGGTTGAACATTTTGTCAGGCAATAAATATTTGCTGCCAATTGCTGAGAAGTTTCTGAAAAATGTGAGATAAAGTTAAATTGTCTTGATAAACCCAGTTAATGGAAGTGGACAGTTTTTAGATATATCCTGTTCTGACATGATTAGTATATCAAATTGCTGTATGATAATTGATGTTGCCTGATTGGTATGAATGTTCTGTTCATTTATTTAATTATTCACTAAACTTTTCAGGTCAGACATTTCCTCAGAGGTTTTATTGACCCCATAGGGAAGCATTTGAATCAGAAATCTGTAAAACAAACAAGATTCAGACTCCCTGCTTGTTAGCTCATCAGGTGATAAGGCCAAGTGAGGTTATGGTTTGAATCTGTGTTTGTGATATCTCTATCATATTTTGGCCTGTTGTCTGTCAATAACTACTTCTCAAAAACCACTGACCAATTTTAACCAAAATTGGCAAACAGCATTCTGGTACAAATGATGTGTATTTGTCATCAGATAACCCCACCATATAAGTTTGATAGACAACAAACTTAAATGACTTTTTCAGAGAAAATATTGAACAGGATTTTATCAATTTGACACCATTATGAGATGAAGGCCTTTCAGTTTTGTAGAAATGATGCCAATCAGGCATGGTCACCGATATTATTTATTGATGTGGTAATTGAACAAGAGCTGGTCACAGCTGTGTGATGTTTGGAAATATTGCAGATTGTGTCTTAAGCATTGGGACACCAAAAAGGTTGCACGTCTCATGGGGCAAAAAAATAATGAAAGGGATTTCCAGTCTGAAGACTTGCTATAATTTTGGTACGCTGGAAAGCATCATAGTAACCCAGATTCTTGACCACCTTGTAGTTGTCATCCAGGTGTGTGATCACAGGCATACTTTAATATAATTAACATTAAAACTTGTCATGAGACTAAAATCCCAAGAAAAACATAGTTTCTTTAATGAATTATTAGGCTTGCTTGCATTAATAGATGGCAGAACATGGAATTCACTTTTGACCCCGCTTTCTTGAACCATTTAAACTTAAAGTACAATCTCGGCTCAAATTTTTGGGCCTTATTGTTTAGCATTTTTAGCAAACCCAGTAGAAACGGTGCATTGAAGTATTAACAAGCAGATCTTGCCAAGTCATACAATTAGGAAGTTGTATGCAAATCTGACTTTTTGAAGATTCAACATAGGGACATTTTGTGTTATGTATGTACTCGATTTGAAGTGTTTTGTGAAAGAGGGTCCTGATGGTGCTTGTCAGCATTTAGTTTTGTGCTAAAGATTTCTTGCTAAAGTTGATGCAATTCATGTAGAAAAAAGGTGGATGCTGTTGCTGTTCATGGACAAAACTAGTGTTCTGTAGAATGTATATTAATTCAGCTTTTAAATCTGTAGAGTTGCAATAGTCATACAGCTCTCACTTATCTCTACTTTGTAGGCAACACCCCACTCCACTATGCAGCATGTGGTGGATATGAGGATGTTGTGCAAGTTTTGATTGACAGTGGGGCAAATGTGGAGCAGCACAATGAGAATGGGCACACACCTCTAATGGAAGCTGCCAGTGCTGGCCATGTAAGTGTAGCGAGGTTATTGCTTCAGGCTGGAGCTGGCATAAACACTCATTCCAACGAGTTTAAAGAGAGTGCCCTAACTCTGGCTTGTTACAAAGGTATGTTTAGTTATCTCAGTTACTACCATTGTTTTCATTATCTACCCAGTTTTTTTAAAAATCTCTCTACATCTGCAAAGAGCAGGGATGTTTTCATTACTCTGTTGAATTCTGTCTGTCCATCTGTCCATGACAAAATTTGTTTCTATTCCCATTTGTTGTATTTTAATGAAACTTGGTAGGTTAGATGTGCAAATAAAGTTTTACTTTTTGTTTTTGAATCAATTCTTGCGGAAATTTCTTGAAATCTTGTTCAGAAAAGGGAATTTTAATAGCAATAATGCATTACCTGCTACTATTGCATTGTTTTCCTTTTCAGTCTAAGCTAATTATTTCATCCTGCAATGAGTATTGGAAGTTTACTGCCTCTCCCCCCCCCCATCTTAGGTTCAACACCTTCTTCTGTCACTGAGGAGAAGATTCCATCTAGACAGGAGAGACTTTTTTGGGCAGCACCCAGTCTAGATCTGTCTTGCTACTGCACTTGAGACTTTAAAGTTTTCCCAGGGGAAAAGAATTTGCCAGGCAGCAAGAGTGGTGGTGTGTTCCCTTTCCTGTGCTTCAGCCGATGGTTTCTGTCTCCAGCTGTTGGGTCCAGTTGCAGGATTGACCTCTTAAGACCCTATCCATTGGATTCTAGAGATGTTGTCTGGGGCATGTGCTCGCCTCCTGGATAGAACTAGAGGCCTTGAAGCTAAAGGCCCTTACTTGTGATGATCACTTTGCATGCCAATCTCTTTTCAGCAGCCACCTTCAGTCTTTTGTTTCTAGCAGTGCTTTAGTGTTTGCTGGAGGCTGTGGTAAAAGTGTCACATCCTGTGCTGTTCATGTCATTGGCAATCTCTGCAGTCTTTAAAGCCAGTCAAAGCCACAGCTCTGGTAGTTAATTTAGCTGATTTATTCAAGACAAACCGAGCAGAAAGAATGAGATCAGTGAGATCAGGGCCTTTACGGTCTCCACCTATGGTAGCAATGAGGACGCAAGCAAGCATATTCCTTGTTGTGTGTACTATAGATCCTGTTACCATGGCAGTTATTTCTGAATTGCTGAGCATCCCAGTTTATGATGGAGCAGCTACAGGGGAAAACATATTTGGATTGATAGTGAACTCAAGCCAAAGTGTACCATGGAACAATTGTATTTTCTTAGGCAGTGACAGTGCTATTGTTATGACTGGGTACAAGAAATGGGTTTTTGCCTTTGTGCAGAGGGAAGATCCAAATGTGTATTTGTCTGGATGTCCAGTACACCTCATCTATATTGCTGCAAGAAAAGCAACATCCAGCCTTCCTCCAATTGAAGAAATATTGGTTGACATGTACTGTTACTTTAATAAAAGTCAAAAAAGGAAGGGGACCCAGGACTTGTATGATGATGACTAATTATTGGCAGGTGTCTACAACGGTTTCTGTTGAATTGGGATCCACTGAAAGAGTATCTCCACATCCAAAAGGAGAGAATTGAAACTGGCCGCCATGTATAGCCTGTCTTGTGCTGGAAAATGGCGTTGAACCCTACAACAACAACTACAACAAGTATTGAAACAAAAACCCAGAGAAAGAAACAAAAGACTCCCAAGACTCAAACAAGAAGGATGTTCAGACAGAGAAGGTGTTATTTGAGAAAGTCGACATGGAAGCATCCTATGCTGAAAAGCAAATACAAGGAATCTATGAGTTTGTAAAGAAACCAACAAATGAACTGTATGTTTTATTTCTGAATTACACAGTTAATATTTATGATGAAATCTTGCTCATCCATGAAGCTGAAGACCCTAATATTCACTTGATCAGAAGGTCACAACATGGATTTTTTTTAGAAATATATTGGTTTGTTTTGTTAACCCAAGTGCTGCGACAGTCAAGCCTTTTTGCAGAGTAAAATGTTAAGAACAACTCTGAAATAGTAATTGGAGAGGGTGAACATAAAGTTTCTGGCAAGTAAAAGCAAAAATCATTTGAGAGCCCAACATTAAGGAGTCTTATAGTAATGTAGTGAAGTACTTTCAGTCAGCATGTGATGACATAAATGCCAGACTGCCATTGAATGAGCCAATCTTGATGCCTGCAGAAGTTGCGGAGTTCAACTGCATTCTGAAGTGAAAGTCAAGATTAGCCTACTTCTTGGTTAGGTTTCCTTGCCAGATCAGTGCAGTCATGTCCAAAGATGCGTTATTTGAGCAGGTTGCATTCTGCCATATACATGACTGGGTTAGGTATACAAGGGACAGGATGATAGAAACATGGATGGAAGTTGGAAAGTTGAAAGATGACATGGAAATTTGTTATTTGATGAATTGTCCAAGGTTATGTTGTGGATTCTTACAATGCCACACAGTAGTGCTCATTGTGAAAGAGTGTTCTTTGCAGTTAGAAATAACAGAACTGACCAAGAAGTTACCTTAAAGATGAAACATTGGAAGCCTTAATGGTACAGGACATCCAGCAGACAGTATAATGTGGAAACCTTGCAGAAGACTTAAAATGGCTTATTACAGTTGTTTGAACTAACACTTAAATGTAGGTCTGATGATAATTCTTATGATACACGTACAAGTTTTCCAAAACATTTGATGACCATCCAAAATATAGATTTTGTACCTATTAGATACAGTGGTAGTCAATAGAAAGAAATGTTGTTTGTTTGGAATTGTTAATGCTTTAAAAATTATTTGAGTGTATAACCAAGTTTGTACATTAGAAAGTGCATGAGCATACAAAAACATTACATTTAATAGGGAATAAAACATTTAATGACAAACTTGTTGAATTCATACTGGTAGTATAGGTAAAATGATCATAGTTGTAGGAAATAGTTGATAAATGATGTATTTTGTCATAAAAGATAATAAAAATATTTCTCAGTAAAAGTTTTTGTTATTGTTGAACAATTAGCTTAGCTTTATACCTATACTACTAACTGTGGTTGAAAACTACTGGCAGTCTGCTTTTGGACTACTGATGGAGCCGGAAAAAGGTAAATAAGTCTGCTTACCCTTAATACTGTTTTCCTGCTCTCCTCCCTGTCAGTGAGAAGGAGTGAACTCAAGACCTGCCAACCCTTACAATTTGACTGCAAGTCTTATGGAAATGACCATTCAGATAATTACTTGTGGAATAATAGCAAATTACGGAAATATGATTGTTGCAGAAAAATATGGATTCTTCATGTTTGATTTGTATCCGGTTGTCATATTAGAAATCAATTTTGTTGTTGTTTGTAGGGTTTAGCGCCATTTTCCAGCACAAGATAGGCTATACATGATGGCCAGTATAACTGGTGGAGGAAGAACCCTGGAAAACCCTGGGAATAACCATCGACCCACAAGAAGCTGCTGGCAAGCTTTCTCACATATCCATCTTAGATGATCCTGAGACTTGAACCCACGCAGACAGAGGTGAGATGGCAGTGATCGGAACGATGAGTGATTTAGACCATTCAGCCACTTGGGTCCCCTCAGAATCAATGTAGTTGTTCAGTGAATAAGAATTAACTTTTCAGGAGTACCTCAGACTAGATCTGTGAATGGGTATGTGGGTACCTGCCCATTGATAATAACCTGTGTAATAAAGTGAACCATTTACTGTATACCAAGTTTTCTATCAGTACACGTTGCCCCTTAATTCCTTGGTTTGTAAAGGCAGCACTCACTTTGTTTTCAAGTTGACAGTCCTTTTGATCTAGCTGTGAATTTAATACATTTACTTGTTTATTGCCAAGTAGAGCTCTGCCTCTTCCAATAAATGCTTGACCTTAATCTCTTAGCTTGTTTCCCCATGTGATAAACCTTTGATTGAGCTGAGAGTGATACTTGGTCAATGGCAAGTAACAGAGGGTGGTTATTTGATCTTGCCACACAATTGAGACGTGTTAATAGATTTCACAATCTGTATGATTAAAGTATTACTTAGTGATGCCAAGGAAAGGGAGTCAGATGATATTTATGATGACTAGACCACGGTGATTTAGTAGGCGAGGATGGAGGATTTCAGAACTTGTTCAGACACTGAGAATGAATTCTTGGACTTTGTATCATATAACATTAGGCAGTGACATTTATAGGATACTGTGAATTTTAAAAAATGTGAACTTTCATTGTTTATTTTGTACAACGCATGGAATTAACATATTACGGGATGATATGAATTGGATCATTCTGAACTATTTTTAAACCACTAATATGACCTATAATTGAATTCATGGATTTATCATATAAATGGATTTAAAATGGCAAACATTGTTGATTTTAGTGGATTTAATTCAAACAAATTGTAAGTTGTTAATTTGTGACATTACTCTCAATAATACAGGTATATTTTACAGCTTTGTTCTTAATTTTTCTGTTTTCCCATCCATCCATCTATCTGGGCTTATTTATTTTTCCAAAATACAACTCTGACTCACAAATGACAAGTCACCCTTTCAGACGGATCTGACTTGCAAAGTACACCCCAACTTGTACATTTTAACCACTGAAAAAATATACTTCTGCATGCTATATGTGCCAGCATCAACCCACAACAAAGCAGTTCATATTTGTACACATTTAATAGTATTTCCCTTTGATCGGGTACCCAGGTAACTGATAATTAAGATTGATGGGTACCAGGTAGAATTTTTATAAAATTTGTAGTTCTTCCTGTGATGCTTTAAACTGCTTCATGCATAACCTCTGCATGACTAAGCTGTTGCATATAGAATTGTCTGAAATTGGTATCCAATAAGTGATACATGTTGAAAACAAAAGGGACAATAAGCCTCTTAAAAGTTTAAGTAGCAGGCCAGAATAAAAAGGAATATTTAGAATTCTTGGGGAAAAAAGCAGAGAGGGCAACAATTGCATATATTGGACATCAGTTTTTATTTGGGTTTGTCTTGTGGCTGGAGAGACGATTGCAATCACCACATGAAACTGAAGAAAAAAAAGCAGTGGATTACATTAAGTTGAGAGATATCAAACAGAACTTGAGCTGCATAGGGTGTGAAACTGTACTGGAGGTAATTAAGGTATATGTGTACTTCATAAATTTTTTGTTAAATATAATGTTTAGAGTTCTGAATTTTTTAAATGCATGTTTTCTAAATTTACAATAGCAGTATATGATATTTTGTATTCATGGCTGAAAATTGGTCGAAATTATGGAACGAAATCAACTGCCTTACTGAGAAGGTCTTGGTAAGGTCATCCACCTCATTAAAGCAGTTATTACACAAGACTTGGTTCTTGATAGCACTAGCTTCAGTTTCCAGGGTGAGTGAGGTACATGCACCAGCTATGGACCTGAACTACATGCAGTTCTTTTTTGATAGTATTATTCATGATGCAGCCTGTTTTCATTTTAAAAACAGGTTATTTTCAGTAGTCAGCAAATAACTATACTCTCACTGTTCCTAATCAAGCCTTTGAGAGAGGTAAACTGCAGGTGCTAGTCTGCACTCTTAAACTTTAAAGCACACAGAAAATATCCTCTGATGTCACTAAAGACTTACTGCTGAAGGCTGGAATGCAGGACAGCCCTACTTGGCTGAAGGGCATTATTATATTGGTTCACTGGATCATGAAGATTTCAGATCACCAAAATATGAGCAGTTTCTATGAGCATGGCATTTGAACGTAATGTGTTAATTTGAAACATAGTGGAGTCGGTCAGCTAGCACACATAGTCTACAGTCTCTAGCTTTTATTTACATCATATAGTTTAAACGAAGAAGAGAGCTTGATTTTGGTCGGCCACTGGTAGCTGAACAGTTACCATGCCCTGTTCATGACAACACAACCTCAGTCCTTGAAACTTTTGCTGGATTCACCAGAGAAACTTATAAATTGGAGGCTGTTAAATTGGAGGCAATAAGGTGCAGGATCCCAGAAGAATCTCTCTTGCACTTGTATAAATGCTTAATTTTTGGTTGTGCTTATCTCATGTTGTTAGAATTTCATCTTTTCAATGTAGCAGTAATGAGGCTTCTATACCTTGATGTTGGTAGAGGTTGAATGCTCAAGCCATTTCCTCCACTGTTACCTATTCCATGAATGTGGTCAGTAATGCAGTTGACAGAGAAAGAAAATTTTATGGTTAATTACTATGAAAATATTTACCAAGTCACATTACTGTCATTCCCTCCTACTCTTCCCTGCACATGTGAGCATCCTGTTTACAGCGTTACTTGAGTGTAAATTGACAACATCTGGGATAAGGGTCACCACCTAGTGGGCATAAGCGGAGGTAATATGTGAGAGTTATTCCCCTTGTTCCATATTGGATATAGATGTAAGTACTTTATCAGTTGTTCAGGGAGGGTTGGTTTCTGAAGGTAGCAGAAATTATTTCCTAATGTTAATGTGATCAGGTAAGTATTTTTGGAGAAACATAATATGCTATAATATTTAATTCAGTTCCTGTCACACCAACTGTCTTTCTTTTATCAAGTTACTAATTAAAGAAAGCCTGATGTTTATATGTTCATAAGGGGTTATGACTCCTACCCATACCTTCAGAATTTCAGTGTGGATTTAGAAATCAGTTAATAAAAGTTTGCATAGATATTACTTTTTAAAACAATATTTGTTAAATTTTGTTTCACCAACTATACACACAGGTCACCTGGAGATGGTGAAGTTTTTGCTGGAGGCAGGGGCAGATCAGGAACACAAGACAGATGAGATGCACACAGCACTCATGGAGGCCTCAATGGATGGACATGTAGAGGTGGCCAGACTCCTGCTCGACAGTGGAGCTCAGGTAACTGGAAGCATTATGAACTAAAGAGTTTTATTGTTACAAGGCATGGTGTCACCAAAGTTGCTAGGCAGTTTGACTTGTTACAATATTTATTAGGGTCTTGTCCACCCGAGAATTAGGTGTCAGTGTGCATGTTTTTTGCATGCGTTTAATGAACAACATATTTTTTTCTACATCACAATCATAGATGTATTCACAGCACCATCTATTTTTTCAAAGTTTTTATATCCTAAAACTTGGGTCAACCTGTAATTGTATTTGTTTGCAAGGACACATAAAAATTGACCAACGTGGAATTAGAAAGCGATATCACTAAAAGTATATACATCCTGCTCAGTGTTTTATCTACAAATGGCTTCATGTAAGTCATTTGACTCATCAAGGCGAAAAACAGTGAGTCAAAATCCAAACCTTTGAGTCTTAAGCTGATGATCAGTTTTCAGTAGTTTTTAGAAAATAATTATATTGTTTAAATATGAACGAAAATATTAGTTATATAATGTGACTAAAGCCAATAAGGCAATTCCTTTGCCAGAAGCATCTGAACACTATATTTGTTAAAAATCTTGTTGATGGTTTCATGTCATCAGAAGTAATCTGAGCATATATGACAAGGTGTTTATTGTTGGCTATGTCAGTGCTATCACCTGCCATTGCTGTCACAAATGATGAATTTTGCAGGTCACATATAAGACTATCCTCAACAACGTTTGATAGGCTCTCCAGTACCTCTGAACAGGTAGTAGCCAAGTCATACTGATCAGCAGAATTCTTCAAAATGCCAATGGCATCAATTTCTTCAGCCGTTAAGTCGTGTATTAAATTAAGAAGAGATTTGTATTTTAAAAAAGGGATGTCTTCTACACTCATCCAATGTACACATTTAAGTAGCACTTTCACTGCTTTGTCTTGATTGGAAGAAAGTTTTTGTAAACCTGCATTCAAATCTGCCTGGTGTTGTGAACCTTCAATCAGCAGTTTGTGTTCTGGCAACCCAACATGCCTTGCCAGTGTAACTGTTCTGAAATTTATTGATTTTTGCACATATGGTCATGGATGTTTTTTGTAGCCTCTGTACATATATGTCAAGACATAAAGGCGTCTTCACTGTCACATTCTTCACTCGACTTAATGTCTTTTTTAAAATGTAGCAAGCTGTGTTTTAAACCATTGCTGCACAAAATATGTTTTATCTTATGAGTAACCGTTACCTCATCTTTGGATGATGAAGGCTCCACTGGTTCAATAACAATACCATTATCATCAGTTGGTCATAAAAGCAGTCCGAAAGATAATTTCGTTTGTTTCGGATCTTTTTATTATTTTTTTTACCTTGGATGCCATTTTCAGTCGAATGCTGACAGTATCTTGGAACAATGCAAGGCATACAATTGAGCGAATGGATAATTGTTGTTTCGTTGCATGACAAAGGTGTGCATAAAATAATAGTTTCTCGTGAGAATCACTTTTAAATCACATGTTTATTTTCCGCCACTTTCTTGGGTATAGTGATTATACGGTTCTAACATCCTGTTGCTACAAATGATGTGACAGTTACAGGTCACATAAGGTCAGCTCCAGGCTTCACACTCAGTTAAAACCTTGTGTATTATGATAACATTAGAGTAAGAAACTGATGTGTGCATGTTTTCCCTGTTTGGGAGAGTTGTAATCTAGCCATTAAAGTAGTTGGACCAATCCTTAATTTTGTGTTAATCAGAAAAACATAATATTGGTGTGCGTCAGTTTACGTACTGGCGACAAGTTTTAGACCAAACCTTTGTTTTTGTTAATCAGCAAAACATAGCATTGGGGTGCATCAATATATGTACCGGCGACGATTTTTGTGTGTCAAATTGTAAAAGTCGGCGTATTTGACGCATGACGCATGGGTAGATAAAACACTGCCTGTTGTATGTAGATTGGCTCTCCTTTTTCCATTTTAATATCAAATAATTTAGACCCATTTTCGCTGTAAGTCATTAGTGATTTATTTTTGTGTCACTTGTGCTCATGCCCAGCCACTGAGAAGAGACATGCATGATTCTGCAAAGCATCTATGATGCTGGTAGCTGCTATGGAATGTCATCACCTAATCTTTGTTCTGCTTTTGTAACATTCAGATCTTATCTTCAGGGTTGTTATTTTTACCAAAATAACTTTGCAAACAATAGCCATCATGTTTCCCAAGCACTTTTCAAAGGATGCCGGTAACTGCTAGTGGCTGTATATAAAAGAAGGCATGGAAGCATGTGACTTGACAAGTTAAAATGGAGTTAATTTGACAGATGGAGGCACATGAGCGAGCATGTTGATTTTTCACGTCTGTTGAATCTGCATACCATCGGATAATATGAAGAAAAGTGTCTCTCCTTTAACATTAACAGTATTGTTATCTGCATGTGACCAGACAATGGAGCTCGGTGATGATGAAGATGGAAAGGTTGCAGGCCAGGTGAATAGATGACCTGAACAGAAACAAAATGCTAGTGAGCCAGTTACTTGTCCAAGGCCCTTTTTGTGTAAAATGACCTAAATCCAATGTAGCTGAAGATTCATCCACAAACTTGACTCTGTTTTTGCTGAACTATTTTTTCTTTTGCTTATATGCACGCATCCTTCTACCAGTTCATTGAGTACTATGGGAATAATTGTAGGACTATATGTATTTTCACTATACATTGTACTTTTGATGCATGCATCTTTGAGGTTACGCAGAATATAACTGTATTTTTATCAGTGTGAATGATAAAGCAGAAATATTTGAAATTAATTAAGGAAGTGAATGAAATTTGCGGCAGTTAAAGCCAAAATCTTTGAAATTAAATAGGAAAGTTAACAAAATTAAATATTGGTATGTGTCAGTCCCTCATTGGTTCTTGCATGTGTATGCATAGAACCTAAACAGTTGGGCATTGCGTAAACATGTCTAGCATAGCACTATATAAAGAAACTTGTAATTTCATTCTACTGTCTAAATACAATTTTACTTCAGAAAGTGTGCATGTTTCAGTGCCTTTTACAGCAGTGAGAGAGTGATTGAGATCTGTAGTTCAGATAAATGACCAAAAATATAATGGTACTGATTACCATTTTTATATTAAGTGCAAGTACAAGTTTTTCTTGCCTGGCTGTAATGAAGAAATGAATTATTTACTGAACTTGCTTGTGTATTCGTCCAAGAGGAATTTTAAAGCGTGAATAGTTTTATAATCAGATTATGTTCCTTTCCAGTACTTAGAATTCTTCAGTTGAAAATTAAAAATTTGGTTTGAATTTTTTCATGGTTAGAGGAAGATTTCTGTTATTAGTAAGTGATCTGTATGCGTTTAGCACTGATAAATCTTTAGATTTAATTAAAAAATAATGATGGATTTTGTTACGATGGCTGCAGGAAGTGGTTCTTAGGCATTTTGTCAAAAGACCTTTTGTAATCATCAAAAATTCATTGAAAAGATGCTGTCATATTTCCAAAAACTTGTCTATGGAAGATAGAAAAATGATTGGTTGATCAATGTTTATTGGTACACACACACAAAAGAGTATATTATCCCAAGGCAATTCTTCATCCTCTCTTCCAGGGACATGCCTCAGTGGCAGACCTTGCCAGGTCTCTGCAGGGTTCCAACATGTACCCATCAAGTTATGAGTTGGATACACTAACCACTTGGCCACACACAAATTTATGAATAGTTTTAGCAAAATTTATGTTGATAGGAACATTTGGGATTATTGTCATTTTCAGCAAAGTCAAGGTTGACAGACTATTGCTATTACGCTACTTTATTGTGGAATATTATCCTAAGATCTTCTCTGTTCAGGTGAATATGCCAGCTGACAGCTTTGAATCACCACTGACCCTGGCAGCATGTGGAGGACACGTGGAACTTGCCAATTTGCTGATTGAAAGGGGTGCCAATCTGGAGGAGGTCAATGATGAGGGATACACACCTCTGATGGAGGCTGCAAGAGAGGGACATGAAGAAATGGTGGCACTTCTCTTAGCTCATGGTAAGGAAGAAATTAATAATGTAATGACTTTCCTTACACTGTAGATATACTGTCATAGCTGCCAACTGTCCCGTTTTTTCCGTATTTGTCCCGTATTTTGGACCTGAATACGGGTGTACGTTTTTTTTGCAAAAAATACGTTTTTTAATTTTGAAAAATAATACAAAATTTCCTTGCAATTTGCTGTTTAGAACGGGCACTTGGTTCCATTATGATAGAAATGTATCGCATGTATATAGGAATACAGTTCTACAATATGATTGGTTCATTCGAAATCGAGGCTACCATGCCTGTCTTTATCCGCCATATTGGATTTCGCAAACAGTTACCGC